>VWZE01020457.1:673672-689810 GCA_013396675.1 Eubucco bourcierii
CCCACCTGGCTACAACCTCCCTTCAGGTAACTGCAGACAGCAATGAGGTCTGCCCTGAGCCTCCTCTTCTGCAGGCTGCACACCCCCAGCTCCCTCAGCCTCTCCTCACGGGGCTGTGCTCCAGGCCCCTCACCAGCCTTGGAGCCCTTCTCTGGACACCTTCCAGCACCTCAACATCTCTCTTGAACTGAGGGGCCCAGAACTGCAGGACTGAAAATCAATTTGCTCAGCTCACCCATAATGCATTCAACATCTTCTTCAGGAGCAACTCTGTGGTCTACTCACTCCAGAAATGCTACCAGAAATTAAAGGAGTTGAGAATGAAGGAAGAGATTGTCTGCACTCGTCCCCAATGCTTTCTGTTGGAGCTGAATTAAATAAAGGTGTGCTGTGTATACGAAGTTGGGCAAACTGCACATTGCCTTGAGATGGCAAGCCTTGTCTTCCCAACACAGCTATTCTTGGCTCTAACAGTAGAGCCTGGAAGAAGAGGTTTAAACCAAAAGGAAATTGGGCAGAGTCTAAAATAAACCACAGCCCCTATGTCTCAGCTACAGCTTTTGAGAGGGATGCTCTGTAAATGCAGCTGTGAGACCTATAGTCTACCCTGGAAAAGGCACACTCACTGTATCTGATGGGGCTGCAGAATGCCCAGTCCAGAAAGTCACAATAAATGTAACTTCATTAAGTTATTGGAGATCTCCCTGGAGAGATGACTGAATTAATTAAAATTAGCAGCTAATTTAAAATTAATTTTATGGATGATTAACTCCAATGTCACTAACTGACTGGCCACATTCTTCTTTTGCTGGAAAGAAGTTAAAAAGGTCACAGCCTCCCTTGCCACACCATAGTTTGCAAAAATAATTTATTCATTTCATGCTATTACTGCAAGATATATTATTGCTGGCAGCATGTGGTACAGAACTCGCTCGATGAACCACATTCTACTTTGTGAATCCTTTTTCCCCGATGACGTGGGAATTCCACTCTTCCTCCTCAAAAGCCTGCCATTGCTTGCAGATATTAATGCCTTTATTTTTAAAAACAAGGATTATTGCAAGCAGTTCTGGGATCTCAACTCATAGTGAGTAACATCTTGTTTCATTAGTGGCTCCATTGGCTTTGGTGGGTCTGTTTCATAGAATCGTAGAATCATAGAATGGGAAGGTTGGAAGGGACCTCAGACATCACACAGCTCCAACCCCCTGCCATAGGCAGGGACACCTCCCACTAGTACAGGTCACTCAAGGCCTCCTCCAACCTGGCCTTGAACACTTCCAAGGAGGGAGCAGCCACAACTTTCCTGGGCAACCTGTGCCAGTGTCTCACCACCTTCACTGCAAACAACTTCCTCCTAACATCCACTTTCAATCTCCCCTCTACCAGTTCAAACCCATTTCCCCCTGTCCTGTCATTGCAAGACCTTGTCAATAGTCCCTCCCCAGCCTTCCTGGAGCCCCCTTCAGATACTGGAAGGCTACTCTAAGGTCTCCTGGAAACCTTCTCTTCTCCATGCTGCAGAGCCCCAACTCTCATCCTGTCCTTATAGCAGAGCTGCTGCAGCCCTCTCAGCATCTTCATGGCTTCCTCTGGATCCACTCCAACATTTCCATGTCTTTCCTGTGCTGGGGGCTCCAGAACCGCACACAGGACTCCAGGTGGGGTCTGAGGAGAGCAGAGCAAAGGGGCACAATCCCCTCCCTTGCCCTGCTGCCCACACTGCTCTTGCTGTAGCCCAGCACTCAGTTGCTGTCTGGGCTGCACTCACACTGCAGGCTCATGTTGAGCTTTTCATCAACCCAAATGAATGTGAGTAAAAGGGTCAGTACTTGTCCCAGTCAAGTGTAGCAGGCAGCTTGACTGTTCCCATAACAAATCTAGGTGTAATAACCCATATTTTCTTGGAAGCACAAGGTTACATTTAGATTACAAGCAGCACAGATAGATAACCATAACAGAGTCTACCTGCTTCAGACTGAACTAATTTTTATTTTGTATGGAGAGGAAAGAAAGAGTTAAATATTAGAGATTTTAAGGTGACAAGATGTTTACTATTGCTAATGTAATGTTACTATAGATGTATCCAGTTTAGTTTTTTGGGTTTTGGTTTTTTTTAATCTGTGACTAATGAGGCCACCATAAAGCAAAAAAATGTTGTAATTGTCCTATTTCCAACTGCAGGAGTATCCAGGGAATAGAAAGATGACAAGCAGCTAATAATCATGCAGTAGCCAATGTCCTTTCCAGACAGACAGCACTGTTCAAACACCTGCTGTTCAGGACCTAGGAATACTAGAAGCAGATGGTATATTTGGAGGAAGAAAAAAAAAGAAACTATATTTTTTGCTCTCATCTCACTTAAATCTAGCTCTGCTCCAGAATTAGATTTTAGAACTTTACTTCATGCCCTGTTCTGTACTGAGACAGAAGAAAAAGGCAAGGCAAAAGAGATCTGTTTCATGTTTAAAGGTAGGAATAGATCATTTCTGCCTATGACAGAGGGTTGGAACTAGATGATCATTGAGGTCCCTTCCAATCTTACTATTCTATGATTCTATGGTCCTAGAGAAAAATAATTGGTGACCAAAGCATCTGTGAGACTAACAAAGGAAGTAACAAAGGCTGAGTGCTTGAATATATGAATATGCCCAGGCTATATAGACAAGTGGGGTGCAGTTTAAATGTATGCTGGTTTCAGTATCTCATATAGTTAATATTCTTAATTAAAATGAAATGTATATTGTTTTAAATATCTTATATAGTTCATATTCTTAATTAAAATTACATGTATACTGGTTTGAGTAGCTTATATAGTTAATATTCTTAATTTAAATTAAATGTATGGTGGTTTAAATATCTTATATAGTTCATATTCTTAATTAAAATTAAATGTGTATTGGTTTAAATATCTTAGATAGTTAATATTCTTAATTAAAATAAGCGATGGCATAATTGCATGGCTTTGTTTCAGCAGATTCTAGTGTGTATCACCTGAAAAATGTTTCTCATGTTTGAAAGTCTCACTGAAGACTCTTCATCTGGATTGATGACAAGTCTTGCTAAAAGAATCACTTGGCAATAACAGAAAGGCCTCCTCAGCTGCTCCATGTCAGTTCCCTATCTCTGTCGGATTGAATTTCCCTTTATCTAACATCTAGTTTGGGATATGCTAAAGGAAGTCGGTAGTAGCCTGCTCTGTTGCCCCAAGAAATTAATTGAGCTCCCACAGAGCTGATCCTGTTAGATTAGGCCCTACAAGGAGCATTCCTCTGCCTGGCATTGCTAAAGATTGATAGATATTCAAGCTGGTTTTAACTTTAGAATTGGGAATTTCCCTTGTGTTTCTTGCAGGAAGATGGCTGACATTTTTTTTTTTCCCCTCTCTTCCCATACCCATTTATACAGGGGGAGATTACTCATTTCAGACAGCAAGAATCTTAGTAAGATAAATATTCTTTTTCCTGTTGATCATAAAAAGAAATGATAAACACATGTTTCTCTCTGCATACAGATATTCAGCATCATTCTATCATTAAGTGGGCTGCAGGTAATCACTTCTTTAATCATCAACCTGTTATACACCAGTTTTAGAAACTCTGTCAGAATTAATTGCAGTTTGTAAGGCTCAATGTTGCCTTTTGGTGGGGAACATTGCCTTGACCAGCAAATATGAAACTATATTGTTGAGTTTCTTCCCAATACCACTACACAGTATCACATTTTTGGTCTTCTAAGTGCTCCCATATGCTACAGAAATAATTAAATTTTTATTGACTTTTTGGCCTGGCTCCTAAAGATGAATATCCTTCAGATGCTAAACATTCAATAGGTTTGAAGTTTGGGGAAGTTTCTTTTCATTCCATGGAATGCATGCATCAGGACAAGGCAATCTGAAGGCTTTCGATATGGTTGGCCAAGAGAGGATAGCAGAGAGGAGTTGTCGAACTGCCAGTCTTGCATATATTAACTTCTCTGTCAAAGTTCTGCTGGCACTTCAAAGCAATGGGATTGGTTCTGAACAGAACAATACAAAATTAGTTTGTCCTGTTTGTGATCTGCAGGATGCAGATAAACTTGCAAACTGAAATAATGTGGATGCAAACAGAACTGTCTGTTTTCCCTTTCCCATTAATACCACACAGGTAGCAAGTATTGTCTAGGTGTTTCCAGAGAGGTGTTGACAATTGTGCACCATACATTGCTAATTTTCTCTTTCTCTTCCTTCCTTCCTTCCTTCCTTCCTCTCTCTTTCTTTCTCTCTTTCTTTCTTTCTCTTTCTATCTCTGTCTCTTTCTCACTTTTTCTCTCTCTTTCTCTTTTTCCTTCTCTCTCTTTTTGCTTCTTTCCCTCTCTCTTTCTCTCTCTTTTTTCCTCTCTCTCCCTCTTTTTCCTTCTTTCTGCCCTTTCTTTTTTCTTTCTCTCTTTCTTTCTCTCCTTTCTTTTCTCATTTCTCTCTTTCACTCCTTATTCCACTCTTTCTTTCACTTTTCTTTCTTTCACTGTTTCTTTAACTCTTTCTTTCACCTCCTTCTCCTGTCTCTCTCTCCATATTCCATTATGACACAATTTGATCACAGCAATGACAAATCTTAGAAAACCATCCTTACTGTATCATATTGACCTTCCATGGAGTGATAAGATGACAGCTGGCTGCTGCTGCAATGTTAAATGTAATGTGGAGATAATCATTTCCCCAGCTAGTATTGGCCAAGCTTGATATTCCTCGGTTTTGCTGATACTTTCAGTTTGTGAGAAGGGGCTATTGCAATTTCAGATGGAAAACTCTCTGAGATCAAACATCTGAGTCCACCTGCCAAGAAATGCAAGGAAGAGGTCACCACGTAGTGAATTTTGATCTATTTTTGTTTTTATTTCCTGCTGTTCATGAGAAGCAGGAATGCAGCTCAGGCTCCACTGTCCATTGAGAGGCATGTGCTCGTGAGGCCTCCACTACTTCTTGGAACATCCATTCCCTTGTAGTTTTTGGCCAAACCTTTTGTTTTCTGTGAGCCATTGGTAATTCATCTGTGAGTCATCTCTGGCAAGAGAATCCCAAGCCTCTTGGAGTAGCCTGGGAGAGAGTTCCTGCTGATTAAGATGAGTGCCCTATGCTTTCCTCTCTCAAATTAGCACTCCATGGCTGCCCTCTGTTTGGAGAAAACCTTATATTAAAAGGATCTCCTGATACTTCTGATGATTCAGCTGGCCAAATGACAAAAGGGATAGAGAAAGGTCAACAGGCTGACTGAAGTGCAGCTTAAGGAGTCATTGTGATGGAAGGATTTGGAAGAAGTGTGTCCTGCATTCCTCTAGATGGATAGGATAGGTTCTGTGTTGCATGTCAGCAAATAGCCTGGACATTGGAAGAAGGCAGAAAGCATTGCACAAACCATTCAAACCACTGGCAAATCTAATTAGAAGGTTTCTTACTGGTTTTGCATGCCATCTTATTACCACTGAGCAGCTGTTTTAAAGAGCAGGCACAAACTCACCCTGTCTGTTGCAAGCATATTTTCTGTAAGGTGAAAAGTTTGGCATCTGGAAGTGTCAGAAAGGAGCCTTTTGCCACAAATCACACCAAAAAGCACTCAAATTTGATAAGCGCCTTGAGACCACTTATATGTTCACCCTGAAATTCCAATATCAAAGAACAGTCCCTCAAGCTGTAAGCTCCTATAATACACCAAGTCTAACACAAGAAGATCCATTAGTGGGGACGAGTTCAAAGGCAGGACTGTCCCTAACACCCCAAGCCTCACAGACAGTGGCTGGCACACGCCTTGCTGCATGATCTCCTTGGCTCCAGTGCTACAATGCTCTCTTCTCCCCTTTCTCCTCCACCTCTCCTTTTCACTGCCCGAATCCTAGCAGGGGAGCTAGATGAGGGCAAAGCCAGGAGGTCTTGGGTGTGAGTCCTCTGCTCTGTGCTCAGGGCTATCCAGCACAGACAATCAGACATCTTCATTCTTAAGGGTAAGGGAAATATTTTCTGTTATTATTTCCTCGGTATCTAGAGTTTTTTCTCCGATCACAAAAGAAAATGCTGTGCCACTTCTGCCCTTGGTATAGTCACCAGTGGTCATGAACTCTCTCCATATATTTTTTCCCTGCTGAAAGTCCTCCATAAATAAAACAAACCGCCATAAAACAGCAGGAAAAATCCACTCCCAGTGAGACTCCTCGAAGGCAATGGGAGTGGATGGCAGTGTCCGAAAGGTGGGGATAGGCAGATGCCCCCCCCCCCCGCTTGCTCCCACAGACAGCTGTCTCTGCCCCGCTCACTGCTCCTGGTGATTTATGAAGCCCTTTGATCAGAAGCAAGTTTTAATTGCCTGAACTGCAGAATCTGACACGTGCTTCATCAAGTCAAATGCTGATCCTCTTCCCCATGCCTCGCTCTTCTGTCTCTTGGATTCAGGCCATGCGGGATTTTAGGAATACACCCAGTCGCTAATCCCGTTTGCCAGCCTAACCGCCCGTCGGCTCAATAGCTGACAGGGAGAGGAGAAAGAAAAACCAAAGCAAAGCAAAGCAAAGCAAACAACCCAAACCCCCAGAACACTTCTCTACCTGAAGCGCCGCTGGGTTCCCTAACCCATCCAAACACAGGTCTCAAGCAGAGGCGCCGGGAAGGGGAAGAGTGGGAAACCTCTCGACGGGGGGTGAGGGGAGTGTTGGAGCCCTCCCGGCGGGGACGGGCCCCGGTGAAGCCTCCTGGTGGCGGAGCGCCCCGGTGGCAGGAGCCAGGACCCCCACGGGGAGCGGGCTGCCCGCAGCGGGCCCGGCCACGGCTGGCGAGAACGGGTATCGCGTTACTGCGCGGCAGGCAGGAGAAAGCGGAATGTCAGGCACTGTCAGGTATTAATAGGACTATTTCTCCCCATTAAAGCCATGCCTTTGAGCAAAGGAGTTTCTTTCATGTTGTCCCCGACCAATACTCTGACAGAACTCCTAAAACTCAGGAATTTTCCAAATCAAAGGCATAATCTCTGTCCTTCTGCCCATTTCCCCCACTCTCTGCCACACACACTATATCCCAAACTGCTTTGACTGTCATTATCCCCTCACAGATGCCTGTTTAAATTCTTGATTCAAGCCGGAGGACATTTAATAGCTGACTGGATTAAATATTGCAGACTCCAGCCCAGAATCTCTTTGAAAATACAGGTCGAGGACTATGCCTAAATTTGCTGGATGAAAACCGATCTATGATATATGTTTTAAGTTCAGATCTGAGGACTGAGGGGAAGCGGGGGGGAAGGAGTCTGTTCTGGATCTGGTTTATATTGGTGTAAAAACCTTGAAGTTGAAAGGTGTTCCGGGATGCTTGGAAAGGGAGAGAGACAGCATCAGAGCAGGGAGTGGTGGGAAGGAAGGAAGGAAGGAAGGAAAGAAGAAAAGAAAGAAAGAAGGGAAGAGGAAAAAGTAAAGAAAAAGGGAAAGAGGGAAAGAAAGAATGGAAGGAAAGAAAGAGAGAGGGAAAGAGAGAAAGACGGGAAAAGAAAGGAAGAAAGAAAGGAAGAAAGAAAGGAAGAAAGAAAGGAAGAAAGAAAGGAAGAAAGAAAGGAAGAAAGAAAGGAAGAAAGAAAGGAAGAAAGAAAGGAAGAAAGAAAGAAAGAAAGAAAGAAAGAAAGAAAGAAAGAAAGAAAGAAAGAAAGAAAGAAAGAAAGAAAGAAAGAAAGAAAGAAAGAAAGAAAGAAAGAAAGAAAGAAAGAAAGAAAGAAAGAAAGAAAGAAAGAAAGAATTACCTAAATAATTAAGTATTAATTAAGTAATCTTCCTACGTGGGAAATGGATATATTTTCCAACACAAATAATTAAATATGAAACAGAGCAAAGCACTCTGAAAGTGATGAGGTTCTGTGGAGGAATTAGCCTCCTGTTTGAAATTAAAACTAATTTGGCTCCTACATCAACAACTCCTCCGTAGACAGCATCTCACTCAGTCACTAAACATATTTGATAGCTCCGGAGTTCAGAAGTGAGTGTGCTTGTGTGCGGGTGTGTGTTCGTGCCTGTGTGTCCGGGACATCGACATTTTCACACGCGAAGAAAAACCTTTACAAATTCTGCTTTTCGAACTGCTTTTCAAATTCTGAGACAACTGTAAAAAAGAACAAACAAACCATTCTCAAGTTGTTTTCTAAGTTGCACTAAACAGCACATGACAAATCGGCTTTTACTGATAATTGTGATATCAGATGAATATCCCTGATCCGTCATTTAGATCATCGACGGGTAGATAAGGAAAAAATGGACTCCGCAATTAGCCTTTTATTAAAAAAAAAAAAAAAAAAAAAAAAAAAAAAAAAAAAAAAAAAAAAAAAAAAAAAAAAAAAAAAAAAAAANTCATTTTATTAAAAAAAAAAAAAAAACAAACAAAAAACAACAAAACAAAACTATTTGCATTCACTTTAAACGTTTTTACAAGATCTTATGACCGAGACGATAAATCTAGATCAGAAATCCCTAGGGATTTTTAGACTGATGCTGTAGATTATAGGTAGCCCCTCACTCTATTTATCTGTATTATACAAGCCTGCATTTTCTTTTTGAAAACGAATGTGCTAATGTTAGCTTTTTCACTTTTGAAAAGTAATAAGAAAAATAAAGGATGAATCAATGTACGTTTGGTGAAGTTCAGTAACATGTGTTTGGTGAAGTTCAGGGAGAACTCTTCTTGTTGTTCAATACAGGTACCTATTATAGAAGCCTTCAGCACAATTCGAGATTAATATATCTGACCCGCTTGCAGGAATAGATGTGCAGAAATGAGCAAGGTATAGTTACAGCTCGTCGAAATGCTTTACGAATGAAAGGTCCAAAACGCAGGCAGGTGTCTGCAGGACTCCGAGACACCCTACCTCAGCCCGCCCCCTGCTTCATCGCGGGTCTTTCCCTTGATGACAGCCGCTTTTCACCCACTCGCGCTGCGCCCCTGGGGTGGCGGAGGGACCACCTTGCCCAGCAGCACCTGCCAGCCTGCCGCGGCACGGTACCCAAAGGCATCGCAGCCGTAACGGGAAACACGGTCTCACACTAAAATACCAGAGGACCTTCTGGAAAATAGCAACTGTGATGCAAAAAGAGTAGAATCCAGAATGGAACGCAGCTCTTGCAGCTACCGAAGGACTGATAGTACCCCTCTGAAAACGTCAAGCCGAGGACGGCGTTTAATTTCTTGGAGAGCAGCGGTTGTACTCAAAGCCAGGGTAGGGCAGAGCAGGGGACCCGTTGCTGCAACCCACTCGCCACAGCGGCAAGGACTCGGCCGGGAGTGCCAAGCACCGTTGAGCAGATGGGGGCGGGGAAGCCGGGCAGAGGAGCCGGGCAGTACCATGAGGCTTCGCTGCGCCCAGAGGGCACGGGGCCGCCAGCCCACGCTCTCCTTTGCTTCTCTTAGCAGTCTCTACCCACCTTCAAACAGAAGGCAATTGATTAGTCTCAGTTTCTCCTCCCAGTAGAGATCCGATACCTTCCTAGGGATCAAATGACCCAGAGACTAAAAGAGGGGGTCAATGGACAGGAAAGACAGAAGAGGAGGAAGGAAGGGAGGAAGGAAGGGAGGAAGGAAGGGAGGAAGGAAGGGAGGAAGGAAGGGAGGAAGGAAGGGAGGAAGGAAGGGAGGAAGGAAGGGAGGAAGGAAGGGAGGAAGGAAGGGAGGAAGGAAATGAATGAAAAGAGGAAGAATGAAAAAAAGAAAAGAGGAAGAAAAGGGAGAAAAGGAGAAAATGACTGGCTCGACGTACTGGAAGAGGATAGCAAGTTTGGCCTGAAGAGCTGCATTTTCTTTTTGGCAAACAAACAAATTAAAAGCAGTGTTTTGGAAGATCGCATATAGTGTGCGTCTTTATGCAAATGCACACACCGAGAAAACACCATGAATGATTTACACTTGATTTTTCTGTGAGCCTTTTCTCTTCTCAGTATGTACAAGGCGGAGCTCTACTTGCGAGTTGTACATCTGTTCTCTTCACGTGACGTTTTCATAAAAGTACTAACATCTGGTCAAAATAAACCTCCTTTCAGGTACCTGCTTAACTTTTCACATGTCAAAATCCCTTCCCCTCTGAAGCTCCCCTTTCCTCCACGGCTGCAGTCGTGTACATTGCACTTTTTGTTTTTGACTGCTTGTTTAATGACTCCGCCTCGTCCCAAACAGAACAAAGCAACCCTAAACATGAGAGGGCGACCCTGACCCTTCCCAAGAGCATCTTTCCCCCATCGCGCCCCCTCCTACCTTCAGATTTCTCGCTTTCGGAAGGTAGAGTGGTTCCCCGTTCCGTTGCAATACTGCTCGGTCAGATTCTGCTTTGCTGCAAACAGACTTTGCTGCGTCCCCCTAGTCCTGCTCCGTCTTATATTTTGCACGAACACTGATAAAGCTCCCAAAGCCAGATGATGAGCACTTAATTGTCCCAAACCAATTCCGTTACCATTTCAGCTGTTGTTAATTGCCGCTGTTGCCATTGTAGCCGTCTTGATTTCAGTGTGGTTCGTTGGGATTATTTGGGAGTGAAGCGCGTCCTCACTTGCCCGTGTTCATGCGGTGAACAAGGGAATAGTGAACAAGAGAATCTTCGTAAAATCTCTGCAAATTTAATGCCATCTCTTTATGAAAAGAGTAGGAAAGCGTCGGCTACCCAATACAAGACTACTTAAACAAGACGGGTGCAAGCCCTCCAGAGAGGCTAGACGAAACAGGGGATTACTGAGAGAACAGACGGGTTTTCCCTCGATCTGAATATTTGGGTTTGGTTTGCGTTTTATTTCGGATTTTTAGGCGGGTGTTATCATCATCATTATGTTTCCGGAGCTTTATTGTTCCTGCTCTGTAAAACCGCTCTAAGCCTCCCGCAATCTCGATCACTTGGTCCTTATAAATGGCCGGCTGTTTGCTTTTAAAAAAGAAAAGGGGGACTTTTGTTGTACAAGTGATTTTAACCTGCTCCACCTTCAAGTGACCTGCCAAATGCTCCTTCTTACTTTATAGACATCTGGGAATTCCATACATGCCTTAAACTCCAATTACACACCTTCTTCAAAGGACACGTGCTTTGATTTGCCAAGAACATTAAGTGGACTGAAGTCGAAAGAAACTGGTGCAGAAGCTAATGTAAAATACATCCTGTGCCATGTTTACTGAGGGCAGGTTATGTGTGCAGCAAATAAGTCCTAGTGGGACGTGAGTGCGTGCGCCTCTTTTTTTTCGCCTTAGCCTCCCGGATCCCTCTGTAGAGTGGACGGAGCTTTCGCCACCACCGCTCTCTTTCCAAAGATGCTAATTTGTAGCAGAGAGCTCCCGCTCTGCCCGGTGGGCCCGGGGCAGGTAAAGGCATCGCCGCACGAACCGGGAGGGCACAGACAGTGAGGGCGGCTGGGAGCAGTGCCGGGCAGGGAAGTCACCGGCGGCCCCTTCCCGGGAGTAGCTGCCGAAGAAGCGGGCCCGGCTGTCGCTCTCCCCGGGCGGCAGGTGTCCGGGCCGCAGGTGAGCTCCTCTCCCTCTGCCCTTTTCCGTGACTTTCGTGAGTCCCCCATCCCCCGCACCGCGCGTTTGTTTGTTTTGCTTAAAATTACAGATGCAGGGAAACCGACTGACATCATGGGAGCGGGACAAGCGTGCACTTTGAAGGGCTCCTGGGCAGGACTTCAAGTGAAATCATACGCCTGGGAGGAATCCGATACCGGCCTGGAGAAAGCAGCGGGGCGGCCCCTGCCAAACCCAGGAATGTACGAGGGCCCGCGGCCGGCGCCCCCCGCCCGTCGCCCCGCAGGAGGCCGGGCAGTGCCGAGCAGCCGCCGCCTCCGCGCTCCGGCAGCTCCGCGCTTCTCGGTCTCCGCGGGGCCCGCCGGCCGTGGCCGTAGGACAGGGCACCGGGAGCTCCGCTCCACTCGGGTTTACTTGCCTGCTAAAAAACGGAACATCCTGGTGCCTCGGAGAAAGAAGTAAAATCAGCCAAAGACAGAGTTCATTGTCTGATTGCAGAAGCGTTTAAAATTCCCAAAAGACAAATTAATATCTTTGGGGTTTTTTTTTCTTCAGTAAGCCTGACTGCCCTCATCGCTTTCGGTTCTAGCCCTAGGAGCACTGGGTCTCTGCAGTACCCAGTTCCAACACAGGAAAGGGCACGTTTGTATTTTAAAATCAGGATTATCTCTTCTGTGGTTTTATTGTAGTTTGGGGTTTTGTTTGGCTGGATATTTTTTGGGTTTGGGTTGTTTGGGGTTTTTTTTTTTGTTGTTGGTTGGTTTGGTTTGATTTGGTTTGGTTTTTGGTTTGGTTTGATTTGGGTTTGGGTTTGGTTTGGTTTTTTTTTTTTGTAATGACTGTTATTATGTAATGAAGCAAAGGTAGCAGTCTGCACACGGGCTGAGCAACCAGGTGCTCAAGGAGGGCTGCAGCATCGGCTGGGACCCGATTGGACGGATTTAAGGGTGGTATGGGGAGACCTGATGGTCGCATGAGCTCCACGGAGATTGGGGATTTTTCTCACTCGAGCTCTTCAGCTTGTTGGAAACGGCTAGCACAGGCTTGGCCAGAGGCCTCTTTCTGGTTACGAGGGTGTCGGTCAGGTTTAAGTCCATCAATCCGACTTGCTTCGGATTTTTGAGGGAGAGTACAGCTTGGTCCGTGGTTCTCAAAATGCATTTGATTCCTCATTTATATTTTCCAGGTATCCCTATCCACGAAAATTGCCTTCCCCTCATCATCGAGCAGCTCCTCTCGAGTTTTCGGTTGGTTGGTTGGTTGTTTTTTTTTTTTCCCAGAACCTCTTCCGCAATGTGGAGCGGTTTTATCTCTTTCTTCCCTGTGATTTGTCCCCCAAAAGAAACCACAGATATCACCCCCAAGCCATCAAATTCCCCCAACCCCACGAGCAAAGCCCCGCTTCGGCTCCCCCCGCCCCTCCTCGCGGTACTGCAACCGAAGTAACCGGACTAACGTTACCTATTCCTCGGTAGCCGAGCCGCATTGCAACAGGGTTTTTCGAGAGGTACGAGTGGCTGAGGGGTGAGCAGCAGGGAGTTGCGGGCAGCTGCGGGCCCCGAGGAGTCAGGAGGAGGCTGCAGCCCCGAAAACTCACAGAGGTCCTCTTCCTCTCCGTCACGGAGGGCCGCGACCACCAGAGCCCCCGTCCAATTTCCAAGTCCTCGCTAATCCGTCAGTGCAAACAAGTGCTACGGGGTCTCTAGAGTAAACATTGCACACTGGCCTAAAATATGCACGATATTAAATTCATAATACTCTTATGTCAGCAATGGACGGTAATAGGTGGATGGGAAGCAAAGAGAGGCAATAAAGTCAGCTCAACCTGGGCTAAGTAAACAGGTTCTGTTTTGGAAAAACACCCCATCCTATTTACCCAAGACACTGGCTGAATCCCCTTCACCGAGGTCTCAGTCTCCGCGGGGAACAGTGCTCGGCTTTCAGGGCCGGAGCGGCAGACGCCCCTGAGCACCCGCTTACCCTCCGCAAATGCGGAAGGTGCCAGAGATGCCGTTCACCGGGCACAGACCGGCTACCAAGCGGTGAGAGATGAGCAAGTGACAGCAGGGACCGAATCAGCCGCCTGGTTGTAAGCGTCGGGCTTTGAGGCTATTTTGGGTTGGGCTGGTTTTTGGTTTATTTTGTTTGTTTGAACAACTTCCCTTTTCACTTTCCTTCCGAGCTCTCAGAGATGGAGATTTCCTCCTTCTTACAACTGGGGTTTCGCCGCATATTAGGACCCCGGGCAGGGCACGGTGAGAAGAAACAGAAGCAACATGCACCCTACATATAGGAAAGAAGAGGGTGAGTTAGTGAATCCCCCCCGTGCTCTGTACAATGAAAAAGTGATCGCTAGTCTATATATAATACAAAACCCTAGAGAGCAGAGGAATCACACATCACTTCCACCGGAAAACTCCACTCGCTAGACACTTCCCTCTTTCAGTCTCACTTTCCCTCACTCTGCTTGTGGATGGACGAATCCATTTCAAACAGATACTTTTCCCTCAGGGATATCAGCAAAAATATCCGCGCTGGAGAACGGGGAATGAGTCTTGCCCCTGGCTTAAATCTCGAGGGGGGAAGTACAGCAGCAACCCCAGAGCGTAAACTCCGCTTCCCCGTGGAACTCAGCGGTGCTTGGGGTTCAGACTAAAGGACGAGGGAATGAGGGAAGAGAGAATACCTTCCTCCCTAAAGTGTAGCGAGCTTCAGCACAGGATAATAAAGCTGTCTCAATAAATAACGTGCCTGTGTCTGTCAGTAGCTAGTTTATTTGCGTTCTTCGCCTGGTTTGTTTATACTAGTGCCCCATCTCTCTTGGGTGTCTTTACAGCTCAACAAGCAGGTATTTATCTCCAGTTCCAACCCTGAGTTCTCAGAGAGACCAAACTTCAAGGTTATTAAAATTTCAATCATATTTATTTATTGCAGAAAAATAATATACAATGATATTTACAAAACGATCATAAAAATAGGAATGCAATTAGACACCGGATCTATTTGCATTTTAACATGAGTCATCAATAAATAAATAAAATGTTTATTTTTTTTTTCTCAGAAGAAAAATAATAATAATAAAAAAGTTAGGAACCGGGTATATAACAGCTTCAGCCCAGCTTACTCCCCCCTTTAAAAAAAAAGAAAAAAAAAGAAAAAAAAAGAATTTTTCATCTCTACAGGGATATTTTTTGGTTGATTGGTTGATTTCATTCAAGAATGAAGAAAGTCCACAATAATGTATTTCCTTTCATCAGTGGCTCGTAGGCACGACCTCTTGGGAATGCATGCATGTTTAAAAAAAAAATTTTTTAAAAGGCAATTAAAAAAAGTTAAATTCCAACATTCTTCGTCAAAAAAAAAAAAAAATCATCTAACGATTCAAACTCCTAATCAGAATGCAGAGATGTGTGGATTGTACCGACGCCCAAAGGGTAGTCACTGTCCAAAGCCCTTGTCTCTTTCTCTTTCCTTAAGTGCTCCCCATGCCCTGCTTTGAATTTGGATATTGCTCTTCTGATATCCAAGAAATCCTTGGTACATTTTTTTTTTTTTAAAGAAAAAACAAAACAAAACAAAAAAATTCGTATCCAACTTCAGAGTCTCTAGATTGTCCATTTTCTCCTTCTGTGGGAACAATGTCATCTGCAAAAACCCAGAGAAGGTGGAAAGCTCGTTACTGAAGTGAAACACACACACACATCTACCTACACCTCTTTCTCTGGAAACAGACGTGCTTGGGATGAGCACAGAACGTGCTTTTGCCGTGCAGCCGGCGCGGTGATCGTGTGACAACCTAACCCGGCAGCTGGCCGTGTCAGAGCCGAGGGAAGGGGTTGCCGGGGCGGTAGGAAGCGCTCCTCGGGAAGCACACAGGCGGACATGGATTCACTTCAAAATACTAGCAGCAGCAGCAGCAGCAGGAGCCATCCCAGCAGCCCCACTGGCTCCGCTGCCTTTGGTGGAAAGTGATCTCAGGCCAGCCCCATCTGGCTGGGCACACCCGCGCCGCTGCCGCCTCCCCGCCCGCAGCCCACCCCCGCCGGCAGCGCCCCGCCACGCGTGGGCCCCGCGGGGCCGGAGGCGCACCTCGGGTCGCTCAGGGCGGGGGACGAGCCATGAGCGTGTGTTGTATGGGGGTGCACGCACTTCCAGCCGCCCCGGTCTCCGGACGGTTCTGGAGGCCAGGCCCCGCCAGACGGCGAGGGCTCCTTTGGCTCCTCGGCCACCCGTGCCCAGCTCACGGCGCAACTGGCGGCCCCTCACCTTCCCCTTCCCTTCTCCCCACCGGTTTCGGCGTCCCTGCCTTACCTAGGGCTCTTGCCGAGGGGACGCGGGTGGGGGGACGCCGCCTGCTAGTGGGATGCAGACATGGACCAGGCGCCCTCCATTCTCCATACTGAGAAGGCGTAGCTGAGCCGCTCGTGGGCCACATAGCTGCAGCTTGCCATCTTGGAGTCCAGCTCATCGCTCTGTAAGACCTGGTAGAGGAAGTCGATGTACCTGGCCGCCAACTTCAGGGTTTGGATCTTGCTCAGTTTGTCCGAGGGCAGCGTGGGGATGATCTTTCGCAGGGCGGCGAAGGCTTCGTTCAGGGACTGCGTGCGCTGCCGCTCCCGCACGTTGGCCATGACCCGCTGGGTCTGC
>VWZE01020457.1:696134-715559 GCA_013396675.1 Eubucco bourcierii
TGGGCACAAATGGTGGGGAAAACATCCTATAAAACCTTCTTTTTAGGGGTACACTGAAACTCTCCTTGCAGCTCATGCTATTTGTGCCAGAGTCATAGAGCCAGGATTTTAGCTTGGAAGTGGGCTTACCTTCTATTGGCCATGTACACACACCAGAAAAGAACTCCCTGTGCTTCCTATTCAGTGTGGTCTCTTTCAGACTTCCAGTTGCTATTGAGATCTCAGAGATGAAGATGAAAAAAAGGGTCATGTAAGAAGCAATTATAACTCACAAGAGCCATATAGGAGTTCATTAGACAAGGTAATAGGCTCTTCTTTATCTCCAAGGCAGGCAGTAAGCCTGGTGTGAGGGAAAGGACCTGGAAGGTTGTTCTAATATACACATATGTTCTCCTAGGCAAATGGAAATGTTTTTCTTTTGATTGGTAGCCTGATTGGATGCCAGGTCTTCAAATTGGAACTCATCCACCTCCTCCTACTCCCACCCTGGGACCACACAACGTCTGACTGTAGCAGTGCAGAGGAGGGGAGCCTGGACAGGAAAGGTATGCAGGAAGGCTCACAGAAAAGTTCACAGAAGACCCATCTCATTCTTTCCATGGTTATCTTACTTCTAATGACAGGGCTAGAAGATGTTTTGAGGGAGCAGGGGTTTATTTCCTTGTCTGCCAGGTTGTATTTCCTTTCAGAAAAACCAATAAAGTGGAATAAAACTTTACATATTTCTTTCTAAGTGGGGAGGTTAGAATGATTTTGTGATATGGGCTATCAACTATAATGCCTAAGGATCTGCTCTACACCATTACCTCTCATTTTCCAGCTCAAATCTCATTTGCTTGCCTCTAGAATACAGGATGATGATTAATCAGGACACCTCACTCACTAGAGATTGATCTGTTTGTAGGTCCACACCCTGGTTTTAATTTCTGACCAAAGGTCACATGATGAAGCTGATCTAGAGCACAAATCTTGGTTACCAAACTCCAAAGATGATTTCCCAGAAGAGGTGGTAGTTTATTAATATCTTCAAGTAAATTAATGCACATTTATTGTTGATGTATGTACACACGTGTGCATGCATGTTATGTGTCTGTCTTTGTCCTCTAACCTCCAGACAAGAATCTCTATTTGTGTCTTTGCTGTATTGTGAAACACTATACTACTTCTTCTTCTGCCTTGAAAGGAATCTGTATCAAACACATTCTCATGCCAAAATCTACTATCTGACCTTGTAGCTCTAAAAATAGTTCATGTCAGAAGAAGAGAAATGTTTGTTTCTTCTTTTAGAACATTTGTGCTTGCATTCATTAAGGACTTGGTCCAAAATCCTTTGATGTGAAGGGGAGTGTTTCAGTGGGCTTTGGATCAAGCTCCAAAACTGGTCAATTAAACTTAAAATAAAAATGGAAATAGGTCCAGCCTGAGAGTATTGTTGAATGAAAAGAAATATTTAAGAGAGGTTGTCTTTGGAGCAAAGGGTCGGTCATTATTTCTTAATATTTAGCTGACTTTGTGGAATTTTCCATGATAAAAAAATAAACCTTTACATGAAGGTTGCAATTAATTTTCAGTCTTCAAATCATCCACATTTTGCTGCATGGTAGAAATGTTATTGTTGACTTAGTAAGTGCAAACACGATTTGAGCACAGTGGTATGTCTATGGGTTGGACACCAAGCAGTAAGCTACAGCCAATGTTTTTGAAGTCAGAGCAGAGACTTCATTCCCACAATCAGAGGGCTGCAGCAGCTCTGCTGTGAGGACAGACTGAGAGAGTTGAGGCTCTGAAGCCTGGAGAAGAGAAGGCTTCCAGGAGACCTTAGAGTAGCCTTCCAGTATCTGAAAGGAGCTACAGGAAGGCTGGGGAGGGACTATTGACAAGGTCTTGCAATGCCAGGACAAGGGGCAGTGGGTTTGAACTGGCAGAGGGGAGATTGAAAGTGGATATTAAGAGGAAGTTATTTGCAGTGAGGGTGGTGAGACACTGGCACAGGTTGCCCAGGGAGGTTGTGGCTGCTCCCTCCCTGGAGGTGTTCAAGGCCAGGTTGGAGGAGGCTTTGAGTGAGCTGTGCTAGTGGGAGGTGTCCCTGCCTATGGCAGGGGGTTAGAACTGGATCGTCTTTGAGGTCCCTTCCAACCTTACCATTCTATGATTCTATGATTCTTTGACTCTAGAATATGTTCACATTTATGTCTCAGTTAATATTCAAGCATTTTATGAACTTTCGTAATGTCTGATCTAATGTTAGTCTTTACTCTTACAGACTTTGCAGAAGGGCTAATGTAGTTCCCAGTGAAAGCAAAAGTTGTAATTAATTTAAAATCAGAGGATATGCAGTGGAATACAGCAAGAGCTTTAACACAAAGTAGTGAAGTTTATGTCTTCAACTGGTAATCCTTTCCCCTATGACAATATATATTATTTAAAGGCACTCCTTTTACTAAAAATGAGGGCAATAGAGAAACAAGCTGTAGCCTGCACTGCTTCTCTATAGTGTCAGAGAAGCACTACCTCTGACACTACCCTGTGTCAGAGGTCTGGGTAATTTGAATGACATATACCTAGAGGAATTTTGCTGAATGGGGATTATTTGACAGTGAAATGATCATCATTCCTTTCAAAGAGATAGACATTTGATCTATTACTTTGCAATGGCTTACAGCCATGTGCTATCTACAGTGACATTTATGATCTATTTTGGTTATCCCCAAATGGCCTTCAACCTGGCTATTATCTGCCAACATGTTAAACTTTTGGTCAGTGGAAATCCTTTAGTGTCTTGGAAAGACTCAGAATGCTGTCTTCTGGCCAGACTCCATTATGGGTAACTACAACTTTATCTGCATTCACTGTATGTAATTGAGTGGCTGTGGTATGGCACACTGTCATTTGGCTTAATTTCAATCAACTAAGATAATTTTCTCTCTTTTCTTTCCTGTAACACCGTGTCATATTGTTGTTCAAAGTGAAACAGCTGCCACATTCTCCTTCTCAAAGATGCACCCCAGAATGGGTTGTCTCTTCCGAGAGGGACAACACAGCCTCCAATTTGGCAAGTTAAATTTTGTAACACCAAATCCTTCCATCTGTGGTTTCATGTTGTCAGTTCACTGCAGGAACTAATAGTCTGGTCTAGATGTCAAACTATCTGATTTGTTAGTGTAGCTGGCAGGTTAACCATCTAAGTCTTGCCATTTCTGCACAGAATTCACTGTGGGTCATAAATTTTATCCCCCCAAAAAGAAGAAAAATAACATATTTAAAGATTAGATACACTGGTGGGATTAAGTTCTTAATGCTAAATCAGATGTAGAACAGGAGGTGCTTCATAATTTTTCACATCAACATCAAGGGGCCAACCCAGTGGTGTATAGACAGGAGAGAAAAGGTGATATAGTCAGTTATTGCTACAAGAACCAGCTCTTTGTATTCTCACACACCTAGTGTAGATCAAAAGCAATCTATACTGCTATGAAGAGATAGAAGATGATTTTTTCCCCCTTGTGGTTATGCAAACCATTGTATTTCTTCACATATACCCCAACCAAACTGCTCACTGAGGGGGGAAAAAAAAATCACTGGTCCCTAAGCTATAAAAGTCACCAAAATACTGAATGACAAAAGGTTGTTATTAAACTTTGCTCAAGAGTACAAGAAAATAATATCTGAAACCCATGGTGGAATAGGTGCTACTGCAAGAGTACCACAGCTGAAGGGAATGGATTAGTGACCCCTCAGTAACTGTGCTGTGGCACTGCAAATGACACAGGTAACATTACAGATCAGGGAGGGCAGTGTCATACAGGTTGCATTATATGGATTGGAAAGAAACCACAGCAAACATAGTTCATGTTTTCTCTAGATTATCACTAAGAAACCTTCATGGTGCCACCTGTATTTCCACTATGCCACTTCATGGCAAACATTACCAGTCTCCACGTACATCCAGGTTGGATGAGACCTTGAGTGAGCTGTACTAGTGGGAGGTGTCCCTGCCTATGGCAGGGGGTTGGAACTAGATGATCCTTGAGGTCCCTTCCAACCTTACCATTCTATGATTCTATGATCTCCTCTCACTTGAAGATGTCTCAGTGGATGTTTTCAGTAAAATGCAAGACTTGGGCATAAAACCTTCACTTTTCATCTCTGAGGTCACACAGCATCTTTGGGGTGTTATCAGGTGTTTCTCTGCTTTGGAATTACTAAGCTGGATGAATAAATTCTCCCAAGAAATAATGCTAATGACCTCTATGTTCATAAGAAGTGAGTTTTGGGAGGGGAAGCAGGGCTGAAAGGGGTGTCATCAGATCTTTTCATTTTCTGTGCCATTATCATGTACCTAGAATGTCTTCTTGGCTTGGAGGCAAGAAACACTGTCCTTATACTATAAAATCCTCTCCAGTGAAAGATTTGGCTTATGTGCTGTATCCTTCAAAGGGCTTGCCCAATGGGACACTGAAGATTCACACTTTTACTGCTCCCAAAGACTGTACTAAGAATTCCTGGTTTGTTTTGTTTTGTTTTTCCCAAGACATATGCTTGTATATTTTAAATATGACAAGTAACATGTGTTCCCATCTTAGCTTTGACAGAACTCTTTTTGCTCCAAAGGCAAATCCCATTCAGTTAGCATCTCAGTACAGTGTGATTTGGTCTATTGGTATGGCAGTTGTGCTCTGAGAGGGGATACTATAATCATTCAGCTCCTAGATGTGTGGAATACATAACAGCAAGAATTGACTTCTGCTGTTGTCAACCCATGTGTGGTTGACAGAATAAAGTAATGGGAATGTGAATGTCTTCCAATTTAATTCCCTGGGGTTGGTAAAAGTGTTTTAAGCAATAGTGCTTGAACTCTATCTTACCAAGGCTTGGCTTAACAGTTCAGACACCATTACTGGTACTTTGGTGAAAGTTCTATTTGCTCATGATTAAAATTTGGTTTCTGTATGTCATGGAGGTGACACCTGATGAAGACCTAAGTTATCACTTTCATCATATTTTGAAGTATTGAAGACATCTGAAAAGAATAGAAAATCAATTTCTTGCATGTTCAAATAAGGCAGGGAAAGATCTGAGATAGCCATTCATTTCACAGTCTCTCAATCATCTTTTTCTTTTCTATCTTCCTTTTTTTTTTATTTTTCATTTTTTCTATTTTTCTTTTTCTTTTCCTTTTCCTTTTTTTTTCTTTTTTCTTTTCTTTTTATTTTCCTTTTTCTTTCCCTTTTTCTTTTCCTTTGTCCTCTTTTTTCTTTTTTCTTTTTCATTTTTTTTCTTTTTCTTTTCCTTTTTAAGATGTTTCCTTTTCCTTTTCCTTTTCCTTTTCCTTTTCCTTTTCCTTTTCCTTTTCCTTTTCCTTTTCCTTTTCCTTTTCCTTTTCCTTTTCCTTTTCCTTTTCCTTTTCCTTTTCCTTTTCCTTTTCCTTTTCCTTTTCCTTTTCCTTTTCCTTTTCCTTTTCCTTTTCCTTTTCCTTTTCCTTTTCCTTTTCCTTTTCCTTTTCCTTTTCCTTTTCCTTTTCCTTTTCCTTTTCCTTTTCCTTTTCCTTTTCCTTTTCCTTTTCCTTTTCCTTTTCCTTTTCCTTTTCCTTTTCCTTTTCCTTTTCCTTTTCCTTTTCCTTTTCCTTTTCCTTTTCCTTTTCCTTTTCCTTTTCCTTTTCCTTTTCCTTTTCCTTTTCCTTTTCCTTTTCCTTTTCCTTTTCCTTTTCCTTTTCCTTTTCCTTTTCCTTTTCCTTTTCCTTTTCCTTTTCCTTTTCCTTTTCCTTTTCCTTTTCCTTTTCCTTTTCCTTTTCCTTTTCCTTTTCCTTTTCCTTTTCCTTTTCCTTTTCCTTTTCCTTTTCCTTTTCCTTTTCCTTTTCCTTTTCCTTTTCCTTTTCCTTTTCCTTTTCCTTTTCCTTTTCCTTTTCCTTTTCCTTTTCCTTTTCCTTTTCCTTTTCCTTTTCCTTTTCCTTTTCCTTTTCCTTTTCCTTTTCCTTTCCTTTTCCTTTCCCTTTTCCTTTTCCTTTCCCTTTTCCTTTTCCTTTCCCTTTTCCTTTTCCTTTCCCTTTCCCTTTTCCTTTCCCTTTTCCTTTTACTTTTCCTTTCCCTTTTCCTTTTCCTTTCCCTTTTCCTTTTCCTTGCCCTTGTCCTTGTCCTTTTTTTTCTCTTTTTCTTTTTATCTTTTTTTTCTTTCCCTTTTTCTTTATTTTTATTTTTAATTTTCCTTTTCTTTTTTATTATTCTTACCTTTTTTTTTCTCTTTTTCTCCTTTTCTTTTTTCCTCCATGACAACAGAGCTGTGAGAGCCAAGGATGCTGCACAGTTACCACAGCATCCTGGCATATCATTTAAATGATTTAAAATAGATTAAAGCATTTTAATGCAGATTCGCTTAATACTCTCTACTTGGGTTTTTTGTTTATGTGTGATAATACTAACAACAAAAATTTGAAGTACTTAAAATATAAACACTCCCAAATGTCTCAGATTATATTGCTGAGTCCTAAATCTCTGATTCAGCTCAAAGTTATTCAAGAATAATTTCAAAATTATTCCTGTGCTCTGACAAATTTCCTGCCAACTCAATGGCTCAGTTATGTACATTATTCTAAAAGACTTCGTAGGAGCTTAGATGGCTAAGATCAGGTCCAAGAGCACCTTGAAACATCTGAAACACTTCAGCATTTGGATAATTACATACTTTTGGGGCCAACCCACATTTCTCTTTGGAAAATGTTTCCCTTGCATGGCTGCAGACAACAGATGGATCATATGATCTCTGCATTTGGAAAGATGGCATAATTCTGGCAGACTGTCAGTTAAGTGAAGGGAGCTGATTTCAGATCCTCATTAAGAAAATATACAACCACACAGAGTGGACTGAATGGCAGAATGGGATCACTGGCGCCAGCTTTAATAGAAAATGTAGCACACTATTGCAACATGAAATCTGATGTGCTGTGGTTGGATCCAGCTCTACCAGGTTTTGTGCTCATTTTTCAAAGAAATGAGTTTTAAAGGAGAAATTCTTTGTATTTCAAGGACTCTCTGTTCACCAGGAGAGAGAGGAGCAGAGCATTAAAGGAGAGTTCAAAGAGCCACCAGCTCCAGAATCAGTGTGGGGTACCAAGGTTTTGTTGGGTCTTCCCTTAAAATTGAGAAGGTGTCTGTGTATTAAAACTTTTCTTTATATTTATAATCTCTCACTGTATTTATTAGGGCACATGCTTTTTGCAACTAACGTTTTACCCAGCAGTACACTGTGAACCTTCTTTGCTCTCAGATTTCCACAGGGAGAAAAAAAAAAAAACAAAACACCTTATCAGGCAGCAGAACCTGAGTAGGAATTTCAGGGCACAGTAAAATGAATGTTTTCCAGCAATACTGGATAGGAGCAGTGAGTACCTTGTAATCATTACTCACAGCTGAAAAGGGCTAGTGAAGTTACACACCTCTATTTCACCATTAAAGGCCAAAATAATGGCTGTGGCTTCAGGTCACAATTTTTTAGTGCTCTTCATTCCAGCCCTTTTAAATGCTCTTTGTTACCTCCAAAAAAATCAGGGTCTTTATAGGATATCTTATCTCAGTCACACAGAAAGTGAATGGTCCTAAATCACTGGTCGTTTTGAAAGTCCTTATAAAGTTTCCTTTCATCCAGATAAGAGACACCATCTAGCCCACATGAACCTGAAATGTCCAAGCAGTGATGGCATTTATTCCTATGCCCTTTGTGCTATAATCACCACTACTTCCTCTGAGAACTGCAGGCTCCAAAATTCATTAACAGAGTCAAAGCCTGGATAGTGAGTAAGCAATATTAGAAAGAAAAGTATTGACACCGAAGTTAACTCCTCCTTCTCTCAATTCACTTACTATGGTTGAGGCTCTTCATGCACCTAAGTTAACTCCTCCTTCTCTCAATTCACTTACTATGGTTGAGACTCTTCATGCACCTAAGTTAACTCCTCCTTCTCTCAATTCACTTACTATGGTTGAGGCTCTTCATGCACCTAAGTTAACTCCTCCTTCTCTCAATTCACTTACTATGGTTGAGGCTCTTCATGCACCTAAGTTAACTCCTCCTTCTCTCAATTCACTTACTATGGTTGAGGCTCTTCATGCACCTAAGTTAACTCCTCCTTCTCTCAATTCACTTACTATGGTTGAGGCTCTTCATGCACCTAAGTTAACTCCTCCTTCTCTCAATTCACTTACTATGGTTGAGGCTCTTCATGCACCTAAGTTAACTCCTCCTTCTCTCAATTCACTTACTATGGTTGAGGCTCTTCATGCACCTAAGTTAACTCCTCCTTCTCTCAATTCACTTACTATGGTTGAGGCTCTTCATGCACCTAAGTTAACTCCTCCTTCTCTCAATTCACTTACTATGGTTGAGGCTCTTCATGCACCTAAGTTAACTCCTCCTTCTCTCAATTCACTTACTATGGTTGAGGCTCTTCATGCACCTAAGTTAACTCCTCCTTCTCTCAATTCACTTACTATGGTTGAGACTCTTCATGCACCTAAGCTAACTCCTCCTTCTCTCAATTCACTTACTATGGTTGAGACTCTTCATGCACAGATATCCATTTTTTTTTTTTTTTGGTGAAGAAAATCATAGAAATTGGCACTTTCCCTGGAATTGCTGAAGAGCTTGGAGCAAATCAAATGAAGGAGCAAGGCAGATGAAAGTGGAAGTAACAAGGAAAATTACTAATATTTTGTGTTTACAGAGCCAAAGAGAGACTGTTAAACCAGATGGAGGCTCCTTATCTCTCTGAAATTATGGCAGAGGTATGACAAAAGCATAAACAGGTCTCGTGTCTCAGGGTGCCTGATTACTTTGGTTTGAAATGAAGCCCTGTGTGACTGTAGTGTAGCCTACCCTTCTACACCACAATAACTCTATGTGGGAACCATTCAATATTCCTCACTGTGGGAGGAGATGGTCTGAGTCATGCTTGTAGCACTGCTGTCTTTGAGAGCAGTATAAGCCGTACTAATATGATACACAGAACTATTTGAATATCTTTTAGTCCTTGTAAGTATACATTCAGGTGAAAACTGACAATACAAAAGGAAAGATTACAGGCTTACTCTCTACTTGGACTTCTTTGAGGGAACAGGAATTTCAGCAGTGTAAGGACCACTGAAATGGACTGTGGCTGGTGATCAGTGGAGCAGTACCTGTGAAAAATTTCTGGGGCTTAATACTCAGTGTCACCTGAACCAAAGCTTCTCTTTGAAATGAGGACAGAGAAGGATAAAAGGCAGAATATGGATGAAATAGAGGTAATTTCAAAAACAATACCTGAACTGCAGTTCTTGAAAAGCCAACTTTTTTTGGTGGCAATTGCAGTTGGTTATTTCTATGTGGTCAATCCTTTTATTCTGGGTATACTGCTGTGATGAATGTTCATTTCAATCTCTGGAGCAAGGTTGCTTTCCAGAGTAATATTTAAGACAAAATAATCTGAACTGATTATGTTTAGCAAATTTTTTTTATAAAAGCCAACCATTTTTACTGTACATCAAGAGGCTATAACCCACATACCTATCTGCCCTTGTAATTATTCTCTTGTATAAGTACAGGGAAAAGCTTGGCTGTCATTGTTGCAGACTGGTAATATTCTAGCTTAGTAAAACCAACAAATTCTTATGAAAACAGAGACTCATAATGCACAGCAGCCATATTTTAAGCCTCAGTAATTCTGCTATTATTAATTAAAAAAAAAAAAATTAAAATCCCAAAGGTCCAAGTTCATTGAAAGGACCAAAAGAACTACATAGAAAAATCTCTTTGAGAAGCATCAACGATCTAAAGGAGAACAAAAATAAATAACAAGCAATTTCCATCACTTTTACTTAGTACCCTAATGACTTAAAAAACTAATTTATTTTAAAGTTTGTAAAAGAAGAAGGAAAAAAAAAATAGTTGTTGGACTAAGACTTCGCTTATCAAGTTTCATCCTGGAGGGAATTTTTATAGCTGAGTAATAAACCCTCCACACTGGAGTGTTTATAATGGAAATGCTGACAAATGTGATAATAAACACCAATCACGAGGCCATAGTAGCTGATCAGAATGTGGATGCAAGAGTCTGCAGTGCTAATCATAGTGTTTTGTTCCGTTCTAATTTGCTTAAATCTGCTTTCGGGTTGAGCAGCTGACTATAAGCAAGATCAACCTGACTATAGATTGCAAAATCACTTGATGATTTGTACTTGTCTTAGAAAGCTTGGAAATATCTCTCAAATATGATTTAATTTAGACTTTTTTTTTTTTCCAGGGTGGGGGTGGGGATTACGTGTCTGAATACTAATTGTAATGTGATATCTTCCAGGGAACTAGACTTTCTATCAAAACGCAGCCCTCAACAGGCAAAGGGAATATAAACAAACTAGTCTCAGACTAGGATCTAAAAATGGTCTATGATCAAACAACTCTAAGGCTTTTAAAACCCCCTTATCATCTTTTCCCAGAAGTAATTGACACTGTCAGTTTTTGTTCTTAAAGCAGTGATAATGGCATGTTGCTTCGGGGAGACCAAGGACCTGGATTGGCCTCCGCCTTAGTGGGAGCAGGGTTTCCGTGCAAGGAAAGAGCCTTTCACTACAGTGGGTGGAATCCTAGCTTTGCTGAAGTTAGCAGCACTTGTGCAGTCATTTCACTAGGACCAAGGCTTCACTGGCTTCCAAAGCAACATAACATTTGTTGCACTGTGACTCCACGAACTGGGATGCAGCTATCTTGGATTGAGGTGACAGTGAGGGAAGAAGGGACCCCACAGTTCTGTTATACCAGAGAGATGGGATTGCCCTCCACCAGGAATCTTGTCTGTAATGTTTCCATACTTTGTTAACACACTGAGTTTCCAGGACTTCAACACATACACATGGGTCAAGTGATGGGTCAGTATTGTATCTTGCTGTTTCATTCAGGTCTTTGTGGGCACAGGAATATGTTTTAGTTTTAACATAGGTGTCCAGGGGGAATATTGCATTTAGATTATTATTCTGGTAAATATTTGACAGTTTTGGAAAAGCAGAAATCACACAAAATTAAATCACTCTACATCAGGTTCCCAGCTCCTCTAAATCAATATGTGGTGGAAAGGCTACTCTAAAGTCTTTGCTGTGACAGGAGATGCATCCCAATACTTCATCTGTGCTGTTTGCATATTACGTTAATTGGCTTGTACCACAGCTGTATTTTTAATTTCTAATGTTATTTTTAGAATCGGTGGCTCATATAAAAATGGGACTACTGTTCTGTATTGCTGCTAGAAAACTTCCAGTGATCTGTAAAAAAAAAAAAATCAAAGTGCATAATGTAAGATACACATTTTGATTTGCAGTTGAAAACCCCAGAATGTAACATTCTCTTTCTGCTTTTCTCTAGCCTTTAACACAAGTATAGAAAAACTTTGGGTCTTGAACAAACTCCAATGTTTTGTTATTGAGCCAAGAAGAGAAAACCAATATTTTTTGAATTATTCGTTACAGACATGTTTACATTATGAATCTCTTAACTTAAGACTCTGAGTGCTCTAGAGCTCTAATTTTTTCCAGTGGCATAAGCATGGGGAGGGGGGGGGAAAAAGAAAATAAAAGAAAATACATATAATCATGCTGTAGAAAACACATTAGTAAAGAGATCATAGAGACTAAGTAATTAGGAGTGAATATTGAATTGTGCATCTCGATGTCCTTAAAGAACTTGTCTTCATCATTTTGCTTAAGACAGTGGTAACAGTAAAATGCATCTGGGTCATGTGAACAGTTACTGATTTTGGAATATTGTCCATTCTTAGTTTCTTTTTGAAATTTATTTTTAGGAGAAAAAAAGAAACCAAAACAAATCAAACAACAAAAAAACAAACAAACAAAAAAAACACCCCACATGCCCCCTCCCAAAAAAAAAAAAAAAAAAAAAAAAACAAAAAAAAAAAAAACCCCCCCCCCCCCCCCCCCCAAAAAAAAAAAAAAAAAAAAAAGCAAACCAACCCAAAAACCTAAACCCCCAACACAAAACCATCTGAACAGGTGAATATATCCCAGTTTCTATAAAGGACCCAGGGGTATTAACTATTAAATTGCCTCTTAGTGGGAAAAAAAAAAAAAGCATTCTGACAACTGGAGAGCAGATGTAATATGTGGTCAGGATGGTCATTAAAAACAAGTGAAAAAAGAAACTAAGGAAACAAGTGAAAAGAGAAATAATATCAGACCATAAATGCAGGATATTAGATATTTCATAACAGCATTAAAGTGAGTGGAATGAGAAAAGAAAGAAGAATCACCAAAGGACCTGACAAAACATGAAGAGAAACCAGAGAAATGCTGAGGTGAGAATTAAATCGTAGCTATTCCAGTCTGAATCCAGGGTAGACATTGATGTCACGAATACCACTAAAATGTTATAAGTGTGGACGGGAGCTATCCTGTGATGTCCCGTAGAACCTTTGTCCTGGATGGGATATTATCTTTTAAGTGAGATGCGGCATGGACCGGGCCATGAACAGGCTGTTTGCTGCAAGTTTGCTGCAATCCAAGTCTTTTCCAGCAGCAGCGAGGGAAGGCGCCCGCAACAGAAAGAGCAGAGGGGGACCGAAAGGGCATAGACATATCAGGAAGGGGATAGGCATATCTTCTAGGGCAGAACTCCACGGCCCTTGCCCCGTTCTCAGCCCGGCCACGGCCACCCCCTCCGCTGCCACGGCGCGCTGTTCTCGCCCCTGTGAAGCCGCGGCTGTGAGTTACCGGTAGCTAATGCCAATGGTCGGTCAGCCCGCGGTAGATCCTGTCTCCGTCTACATCCCCAGGGTGCGGCCGGCCTCGGCTTCCCCTTTCCCTCCCGCTCCGGCTTTTCAGAATTTATTTATTTATTTATTTGATCTCCTTCAGCAATGAAACATACAGAGAGAGGAGGAAAGAAAAATACGGTGAGGGAGAAAAGGGCTTTCAATGACCTCTCCAGGATCAAAGCCCGCAAGTTTTCTCTCTCAGACGGGAGCAGACGGTTTCTCATCATCCGGGGATGCGGGGTGACTCGAGCCACCGCTCCGCCCGATCACCGCCGTGCCGTGCCGTGCGGTGCCGAGATAGGCCGCACCGGGGTAAGCAGCGCCAGGCCCTCCTTTGTCAGCCCCTGTTCAGTGCGAGCGACGACGCTGACCGCCCCCACACAAGTACGGAACTGGTCCCGGGAAGAGAATCGTGACAACAAAGGGTTGTGTCCAGATGTTCCGCTTTACTGGCCCTGTGACACACGGCATGGACTTGGCAGGCTAGATTTCAAAGAAAAGGGAGTTGTTGTTTATTTTGTAAAGAACGCAGAAAGCGCTGGGTTAAAGGCAGTCGCCGAGATTTTCCTGGTCCCTGGCAGGCAGCTGGGCAGGCGAGGAACCCGATGGAAACCGAAATGCCTCTGCTGCCCCTGCCGAGCCTTTCTCGAAAGCAACAAAATTGTAAAGGTTTGAAAACAAGTGGGGGAGGCAGCACAAACCAGAGGGCCTCACACCTTCTTTTCATCCCTTCCCTTTACAAAAATCATATATATTAGCAAATCTACGCACACTTAGCCTCTCCACCCCTCCTCTCCTCTACTACTCCTCCTCCCGCCCCCGAAGCACTCTTCCCTAAGCACTCCTCGTTTTGGAACCCACACCTACGTAGCTGCGATGTGAGAAGCCAAGGCAGGAGCCAGCGCTCTGAGTTCAGAGTAGGGAGACACCCGGGGCCACCTGCTAGGTGCCGTGGGTGATGCCTGGCCCCCAGCCCCGTACCACCGGGCCCTGGCTCTCCCTAACCCGCCTTTTGCCTGCTGCAGCCGTCCAGGAGCTCAGTCATGAAGGAGATGTACACTATGGCCAGGCGTAATGTCTCTATCCGGGACAGTCTCTTCTCGTAGGCGAAGGTGGGCACTTTCTTCCTCAGCTGATCAAACGCCTCGTTGAGGTTGAACATCCTCTTTCTCTCCCTTATGTTGGCAGCCTGGCGCTGGGCATAGGTGATAACCCGCTTTCTTCTGCGTCTGTCTAGAAGGGAAGTGCTGCGTATTCTCTCCTCTTCCTCCTCTTCTTCCTCGTCTTCAGGATCTCCATCTCCGAAGGCAGGCAGCGGCAGCCCACGGGCCATCCCCGCCTGGAGCGACAGGGCTCTCTCCTCAAAGGGAGACCCGGAGGTGACTTCGCAGAACCCCAGGCCCGTCCCTGTCCGGGATGCAGCCTGGGGAGAGCCCAGGGAGAGGTCGGCCACGAAATCCAGTAGCGAGGCGTCCAGCAGCTGCTCCGGGCAGCGCACTTGCGGGATTCTGCTGTGCGGCTCATCCAGCAGGTCCGGGCACTGGTGGGCTGGGAAGAGGCTGGCTGACATCTTACTTCAGAGGGGGCTTAATCTGGTCCCCCATCCCCATCCCCATCGGCGTTAATATTTATAACCCCCCGGATAACAGGATTAGCAGGACTAGAAAGAGCGGCTGTAAAATTTCTCGCCGTGATGCTGATGAGAGGAGACAGGTAGCCCCCTCGGGGACGCGTGGATGCCCCGAGAGAGGAATCCCCAGTCAGTCAATCCTGTCACAGCGATCAAGGACAGTTCCTTCTTGGCAAAACCCTCCGCTCTTACCTGCTGAGCACTTTTGTCTCTTCTTACACACCCGCAACCAAACGATTTTCAGGCTCTTTAAAGCCTGCAGCAGCAGAGCCGGGTCTCCACTGGTCTTGTTTTCCTTGTTTCCCGTCGGGATCTCTGAACCCTGAGAGCCAGCCTGACAATTGATGTCAGGCAAGTGCATGTATGCTTTTAATGATGTCCTGAAGAGGGGACCTGCACGCAGAGGGTCACCGGGGAATGTTTACTCTGTATCCCAGCGCAATGGGAGCTGAATGACAGGACCTCCATTAGACTAAGTAAGCATTGTAGGGGACCTGATATTGCATTCCCCCAGTAACTGTTGGAATCGCCTCTCCATTCCCTCTAAATCTCCTTCAACTGAGGTTCATCTTCCCATCAAAAGGCTGCTTCTAAAAGCTCATTTCGGTTCAAACAACCTCAAAGCACTTGCTTTGAAATTCCTTCCTCCTGTTCATGAGAGAAGGATAAGCTCGTCCTAGTCATGGCAGCGGTTGTCCTTACACCTTTGGTAGAGCTGTGCCTGTCCACGGCAGAGCACGAAGGCATCAGCCTGGCTGCAAGCGCCGATAACGCGCAAAATGCCGTGAAATGCGCACAAACACACCCGCGCATCCGACACCTCTGAATACCTTTCTTTGACCAAGGTTTCCTTGGGGACGGGCGTTGGAGATTGTTTTGTTTTTGTCTTGGGAAGCTGGAAGGGGTTAGAGGTTGTGTCTTCACACTGCTACACCACAGACTGTCTCTAAATAAACAGCCCGGCCCTGGCCATCCCTGGCGGTGCCAGACACACCCAGGCTGAACCGGATCGATTTTCCTTGGCACACGATTTGTGCTCAATTCGTTCGGGAGCGGCCATCGAACCCGCATTACCTTCCTTGACCCTAATCTTCGCCTATGTCATGCGTTGCTGCCGCTCTCGCTTTGCGGCTAATTAGCGTCTGATTTCTAAAGGCATTTCAAAGCCCATCACATCAAAGGGGGGTGGTGGAGGCGCAAGATCCCGCTCCTAGAAAATCCTTCCTGTTTGCCTACAGGATCGCAAACATTTCCCACCGCTGACCGAAGTCTGCCGTCGTTTACAACTCGGCGAGCAAATCACGCACTCCCTTCTTCTGCCAGCCGTCCACTCCGGCTCCGCGGCTGGCAGAGGAGGAGGTTGAGCAGGGCACTGGCTGCGCCGCGGGTTGCGGAAGGTGCGCGGGGGCGGAGCTACGTTGGACAGCCCCGGAGTGGATCTGGGAGCCTTGGAGGCACTTTAAGTAACCGGTCTCAGTGCAGAAAAGGAGATCTTCCCTCCTCGCCCTTCCTCCGGGCCCATAACCAACCTGTCGCATCCACTGCCACTGCCACTGCTGCGGCGAGTGACTGCCGGCGTTGTGCCTGCCTTCGTGATGTAACGGTGTGCCTCAGTCTGAATAAAAGGCTAAGAGTGGGGAAAATGCTTCTCTTCTTACTAGCTAAGAGTTTTTTTGGCCAACAGAGTGATTGTTGATCGAAGACCTACTTATTTATGACAAATATCGTTCATCAAAATACATGGTGAATGAACTAAGAAGCAAAGAGGAGCCGCAAAACATCTGGTGACTTCGAGAGAGCATCCGAAAGCAGCAGTTAGTTGAAGGGTTCTAAATGTTAAGGGTTATATAAAAACGCTCGGCCGACAAAAGATGAGATAAATAGTTATGATCGATCAGCAAAACAATATACTTGAGATCCTTATAGGTGAGGTGGCAAGTGTTTTGTTTAAAGACACGGAGATAGCAATTAAGGACGAATGCTGGTAAAGATGTATCACCACAGGGCATAAAATTGTGGGGGGAATAAAAATACTTCAGATAATGAAACAAATGAATGGAGAAATGTGAGCTCGTCACTTCTTTGGTAATCTTCGCACGAATTTCCCTTCGTGTGGGAAAGCAGCCTTTAGAAGAGGATAAAGCAACCCTTCACCACGGTCTCCTTCAGAAAGAACCTCTAACTCATATTTCTAGTGTCGGATTTGTATATTGGAGACAGGTGAACTGTATACAGATGAGGTCAAGGCTATTTCACTTTTACTTCTTCAGGTCTCATGTGCTGATGAAACTGATTGACTGTATTAGTCAATTAAAAAAAAAACAAACAACAAACCAAACAAAGATAGTGGAAATGGGCTCACATTATCTAACTACTGGCTGTCATCCAAGGTTATCATGGAGACACTTTGAGTCCTGCAGAGATCTGAGCACCTTTAATGGACTCCACAGTCCACTTGAAGTCTCTCTCCCCCGTTGGAATGAATTTTTATTATTATTTTTTAATAATGTGTTTTAAATACCTATTTGTTTTATTCTTATGTATCACAGTATCACAGTATCACCAAGGTTGGAAGAGACCTCAAAGCTCATCAAGTCCAACCCGTCACCACAGACCTCAAGACCAGACCATGGCACCAAGTGCCACATCCAAACGCGCCTTGAACACCTCCAGGGACGGTGACTCCACCACCTCCCTGGGCAGCCCATTCCAGTAGCCAAGACTCTCTCAGTGAAGAACTTTCTCCTCACCTCCAACCTAAACTTCCCCTGGCACAGCTTGAGACTGTGTTATGCGTGCAGGGAAGGAGACTAACTTCAGAGTTTTTCTAACACCTTTCATGCTGGTATTCCAGTCTAATATATATTTAATCATCTGCACCACACAAAATCGTCTTTGTCTTGTAAAAAAAAAAAAAATTAAAGGAAGAAAGATTTAAAGAGTCATAGCCTAACTGGAGAGGGCTGGAGTCCACACTGCCTTGGTGGTGATGTGAAGGGAAGGTGAGCAGATTTAGAAAGGTGACAGAGTTGGTACTGGGAAAGTTGTCACAGATAAACCCCAGAGATCTTTGGACTGCAAATTATTTTAGCTTCTCAAATTCCAAAATCTGTGCAGTGAAGGAAAAACGGAACATGGGCTGAACCTAGAAGTTGTATCAAGTATTGTAGTGCTACTCAAGGACACAAGGGTTTGAGGACATAATAGTAAACAAAGCAATACATAACTAGTAAATTTGAAAAGTAAACTGAATAAAAAATGCACCCAAGTGAATGTCTAAGGCTAGAGACTGAAGAATGAAGGCTCATACTCCGTCTGTTTTATAAACTCATTGATCTTAGGGCAGTTTCTTCATATTCTCTCCCTCAGATCATCTTTGCTTCAGATTTGCCCAATTTTATAGAGAATTCAGGAATCAGACAGTCTCATCAGTCTTTAGGGATTTTCCCCAGGCTAGTGACGAGCAACAGTTGTTTCAATTCTTTTGCACAAAGAGACGGTGAATCACAGACTTGCATTTGAAATAGCCTCAGACCACAAGTGCTGTTATGTAAGCACTTCAAAACAGGATGTGCAATTGTTTACTGCTACCTACTTAAAAAAAGACAATTATTTACTGCTACCCACGTAGGGTCCTGGCTCCGGCAAGTCTTGCTAACACTAGAGTAAGTCAACTGTAGAGTAGTATTTGTTTTATTCATGTGGACTTCCATTCAAACACCACACAGAATGGTTCAAACTACAAGTACAGGCACTTACATAATACACTTGCCAAATGTGTAAGCGTATCACCTCGTGAAGAGATAAATTGAAGTGAAGTAGGTTCAATTATTTCCGTTGGATTACCAAAATACATTAGCTGCACAGCTAAGAGCAAAACCACTACCACAGATCTGCTAGCTTAATTCTTTAATTGCTAGGTAATCCTGGCTCACAAACTCCGGGAAAGTCAAATCAGTCACTTCTGCTTTCAAAGCTAAACCTCTGTGGGATTATCTCATTTGCGAGACCAGATCCAGAGAAAATAAATCAGGAGTGGAACAATCCCTTTTAACTTTAGCTCCAGAAACATTGAATAATTGGGCAAATCTGTTTTCTACTTTCCAGAAAGCAAAAACGACACATACAAATCTCATTTTACTTAGCTCAGGTAGACTATCAGTATTGTGAATTAAAACCTTGATATACAGTAGTACACAGTATTCATTCAGAGGGTGTGCCTTAGGATGTTATAGATTAGCCATGGTGGTTTTGGTTTAGTCTTTATTGCTATGAGAGATTTTTTCCAGGATTTCTTGACTCATTCTTCTAAGACTGTGTTGAAAGGGAGTTTCTCAATGCATTCTGAAGCAATCACATCATTTGTGTTTTTAATTTTATTTTTAACCTACTGTATAGTACCAGAATTAATTTCTTCAGAATATTTTAAACAAAACTAGTACTAGAGATAATGTTTCTTCAGAATATTTTAAACTAAATATTTTAAATTAAATGTTTTAATTGCATTATTTATATTTGGAAGCATCATCCATTTCTTCAGAATATTTTAAACTAAATATTTTAAATTAAATGTTTTAATTGCATTATTTATATTTGGAAGCATCATCCATTTCTTCAGAATATTTTAAACTAAATATTTTAAATTAAATGTTTTAATTGCATTATTTATATTTGGAAGCATCATCCATTTCTTCAGAATATTTTAAACTAAATATTTTAAATTAAATGTTTTAATTGCATTATTTATATTTGGAAGCATTGTCAATTTCTTCAGAATAATTTAAACTAAATATTTTTGATTAAATGTTTTAATTGCATTATTTCTTTTTGGAAGCATTAACATTATTTGTTTTGTTATTCAAAGGCAAACATAGCAAGAATGCTTGAAAGAAGTTGGCAAAACAGAGAGTTCTTTTCAATAGCCTTTAATATTCACACCTTTTATCTGATCAATAATTAAACTAATGTTAGTAACTGAGTAAAATCAAATGTAGATTAAGGTAGTTAC
>VWZE01020458.1:0-10307 GCA_013396675.1 Eubucco bourcierii
TGCCCCAGGCTCTGGGGTGGGTGCAAAAATGGTGGTGATAGAGAAGGAGCTTTCTAGGCAGGGTGAAGGGTGGTGGAGCAGAGGCTGCCTTGGAGAGATGAAGGGGAGGGTGTTGGAGCAGGAGCTACTTTGGGGAGGTGAAATCTGCTTGGCAATGTTTCCAGGGACAGGACTTCAACCACATCCCTGGGGTACCTGTTCCACTATTCCACCACTCTCATAGTAAAGCATTTCCTCCTGATGTCCAACCTAAATCTCCCCTGTTCCAGTTTCAAACCACTGCTGCTCCTCCTATCACTGCAAACCCTTCTAAGTGGTCCCTCCACAGCCTTCCTGTAGGTCCCCTTTAGATATTGAAATGCAGCTCTAAGGTCTCCCTGGAGCCTTCTCTTCTCCATTCTGAACAGTCCCAAGTCTCTCAGCCTGTCCTCACAAGAGAGGTGCTCCAGCCCTCTGATCTTTGTGGCCCTCCTCTGGGCTGACTCCTGCAGGTCCTTATCTCTCTCCTGTTGGGGACTTGAATGGCACTTTCCAACCACAACAGTTCTATGGGTAGAGTGTGAGGCTTTGAAGTGTCATTGAAGTCAGCAGAGGTACTTGTAGGGTAAGCACAGACTTGAATCTTAGTTACAGAGGTAGCTCTGGGGTGTGAAGAAGCAGCATTTACAAATTCCTTGAACATGGAATTTCTGAGAGTGTTCAGGAGTTTAGGGTGACACAGAGCAGTGGGGAAAGACTCTGCAAGGTCTAGAATGTGCAGAATCAGATCTGATCACTTCAGGATTTCAGCAGCCTTCTCCAAAGCTCTCAAGGAAGTCACCACAGGACACAGGTACTGGGCAGGCAAAATATCACACAGAAGCAGAGAGTGTGAGGGGCTGGAAGGGACCTCAAAGATCCTCATCTAGTCCAACCCCCTGCCAGAGCAGGAGCACCTGGAGCAGTTTTCTTTCATTACTTCTTTTTTATTTCCATCTTCCATTTCCAGCTTCCTTACCTTTGCCTTTCTACCTTCCTTTCTTCACCCCAGTCTCTTCCCAGATACTCAACCTGTCCTAACTACCCATTGGTACCAGTTTTGGTATTTGTGATATGGTTACCCAGACTATCTGACATTACTTGGCTAATAGGGTTATCTAAGCTTTCTCTAAAGGTTTTTCCTTGTGACATCTCCAATCCTCCCCTCTCATGCTGTGTTTGCCCATTTATTGACATAAACCCTCCTTAATTCCCTCTTGGGAATTCAGTCATCCTTCACAGCCTCATCTTCTGTAGCTTGTTTCAGCATCTTATGCTATCACAAGATAATGCTTTATGTCACAACCAGCAATTCCTTCCTGCCCAGTAGCTTTTGATGCCCAGCTTCATCTTGAGCCAACACTGAGGCTTTTACCCTCCTGAGAACACCCAGAGAACCGGTGAGAAGCAAACCAGGTTGCTCCTGATGAGAGAAGAGATGCAGAGAAGTGTGGGGATTTCTCCAAGGGCTGGCATCATCCCTCCTTTCTGGACACACACGGACGTGCCTTACAAACCTGGTGTGCCACACATTGCCCTCCTAGGTGGCTAAGATTAAAGGAACCACAGAAAACATCCAGTTGGAAGAGACCTCCAAGAGCCTTTCTGTTGGTGCATCAATTTTCAAACACAACAGTCATTTTTATCAGCCCTGTTTGTTTAATTTCAGCTGATTAGCACAGAGCCTAACAAGTGGCTTAGACTAACAGTGTGTCACTGCCCAAGTATTCTGTAGGTAACAAGCAGACACAGAGCGGCCCACATGTTGCTTTGTCTGCATTAATCTATTTACATTGTCATTCTTCAACTGTTTTTAATGGCTGCTTCAGCTGGAAGCCATTAGTTGTCCAAATGAAAGCCACATTTCTCACTCAGTGTGCTGGGAAGGTTTGGGGCTGTTGCCTTTGCCCTGCCTTTTTTTTGTTTGTTTGTTTGTTTCCCCAAATCAAGTGGGATAGGAGGTGCAAACGCATGAAATCTCGTTGAGGGGATGGGGTCCTGCTGCCCTGGCTTTGCCTTGCAGCCAAACACTTGGATGGGCTACAAAAAGTGGGGGTGGGGGGTGTTGGAGTCCATCTCTGCAGTGTGGTTGTCAGCACTGTGTTGCCTCGGGCTGCAGGAGATGACCCAGCAGATGGGGGATCTCAGGACATTAGAGGTCACAGACTCACAAACACATGCAGGTTGGCAAAGCCCCTCAGGAGCACCAAGTCCAACCTAGAACTCTACAAGATTCACCTCAAACCATAGCCCCAAGCACCACATCCAAACCAGCCTTAAACACATCCAGGGTGGGTGACTCCACCACCTCCCTGGGCAGCTCATTCCAGTCCCTGACCATTCTCTCCATGAAAAGCTTTTTCCTGATGTCCAATCTAGCCATCCCCAGCCTTAGCTTGAGGCCATTACCCCTTGTTCTGTCTCCAGTTCCTTGTGAGCAGAGCCCAGCAGCAGCCTCTGCACAATGTCCCTTCAGGTAGCTGTAGACAGCAATGAGCTCTGCCCTCAGCCTCCAGTGATCCTGTCCAACCCCCTGCCAAGCAGGATCACCCAGGGTAGTTGGCACAGGAATGCATCCAGGTGGGTCTGGAAAGTCTCCAGAGAAGGAGACTCCACAACCTCTCTGTGCAGCCTGCTCCAGGGCTCTGTCACTTTCACTGTAAAGAAGTTTCTCCTCAGGCTGGGGTGGAACCTTGTATGTTCCAGTTTGTAGCTGTTGCTCCTTCTCTTATTGCTGCTGACCATTGAAAGGAGACTGAAGAAGACAAGACTGAGAAATCTCATCAACAGCTATACATATCTGAGGGGTGGATGGAGCCAGACTAAACAGCCTCAGTTCTCTCAGCCTCTCTCTGTATGGAAAGCTTGGGGCAGCTCTGCAAGGAGGAAAGAGAAGGAAAAGCACTGCAGCCACAGGGCAGGACCTTCTGGTCTGTTCTGTGTGGGCAGCAGCCCTTTCTTTATACATTAATTCAAGTAACAAGCACCTTTGTGTTATGCACAGCATATGCATAACAAGAATCAAGGAATCATTAAAGTTGGAAAAGCCCCCTGAGATCACTGAGTCCAGACACTGACCTGACACTGCCAGGTCACCACCCAACCATTTCTCTCAGCATCACACCTACCTGTTTTTCAAATGCTTCTGGGGACAGTATTCCAGCACTGCCCTGAGCAGCCTGCTCCAGGGCTTCTCCACTCTCTCAGTGAGGAAATATTTTCTAATACCCAAACTAAACCTCACTTGGTACAACTCCAGGCTGTTTTGTGTGATGCTATCACTTGTCACCTGGGAGAAGAGACCAACCCAACCTAGCACCAACCTCCTTGCAGGGAGTAGAGAGAGAAGGACTTCTCTCAGCCTCCTTTTCTCCAGGCTGAAGAGCCCCAGTTCCCTCAGCCACCCCTCACAGGACTTGTGCTCTAGACCCTTCACCAGCTTTGTTGCCCTTTTATGGATGTGCTCCAGCACCTCAATGTCTGTGTTTTAGCAAGGACCCCAAAACTGAACCCAGTATTCAAAGTGTGGCCTCATCAATGTCAAGTCTGGGGGCACAATCACTGCCATTGTCCAACTTAGAATCATAGAATGGTAAGGGTGGAAGGGACCTCAAGGATCATCTAGTTCCAACCCCCTACCATAGGCAGGGGCACCTCCCACTAGTAGTTGTCACACTATTGTTCATGCAGGCCAGGATGCTTCATGGCCATCTGGAGTCACCCTGGCTCATGTTCATTCAGCCACGCTGGAGCATCAGCACATTGGATCCCAGCATCTTTTTTTGTGCTTTAAAGAGGGGGGAAAAAAAAAAATCTACCATTTGAAGTTATGAAACAGTTGGAGTCAGCCTGGCAGTGCTCCAGGTCTTACAGCTGAGCTGCATGTTGGTGCTTGCCACATCTCTTCTCATCACCCTGGCCAAGGCTGTTTTGTTTGGTCTGAACATCATGCTCTTCTCTCAGCACTACAGCCACATAGAAGTGGTGTCAGGTCTCACAGGTTTGGACTCTGTGCAAGGTGAGGGTGTGGCTGCTGGGATCTGCAGTCTCAGGTGCATTCCTACTACAAAGGCTGCCCAAGAAGACCTTCTGCCAGGACTGTCCTCTTGGTGGCACAGACACAGCTGCACTTTGTAAGCATCACATGAGATTTGCTGGCAATGTGTTGATGCTGCCAGGTAATGCCTGCCTTGAGAGAAGGGATGACTTTAGCTCTGCAAGAAGCCCTCGGTGCTAGACAGGCTCCCACATCCCATGGGAAGCATGGGGTGAGTAGATGAAGGCTTGGTTGTGGAGTAGCTGAATGTTCCTGTTTACCTGCAACGTGGAGTCACCTCTGCTGTATTGCCTGGGGTGATGAGAGCCATGTTCAAGCCATGCTCACCATGGAGGCCCTCAGAATCTCTCCTTAAAGTGTATTATTTAATAACATGCCCTCTGTGCTACCCCCTTGTGAAGAAAGGAAAGCAGAGCCCTGCTGTGCCCTTCAAAACACCCTGCAAACTGGTACCCAGGGTGCCACCAGTCTGGGAAGGAACCACTCAGAACACAAGTTTGGAACCTCAGTCTGGGAAGGTGGATGTGGGAAGGAACCACTCAGAACACAAGTTTGGATCCTCAGTGTGGGAAGGTGGATGTGGGAAGGAACCACTCAACACAAGTTTGGAACCTCAGTCTGGGAAGGTGGATGTGGGAAGGAACCACTCAGAACACAAGTTTGGAACCTCAGTCTGGGAAGGTGGATGTGGGAAGGAATCACTCAGAACACAAGTTTGGAACCTTGGTCTCCCATGGCAGCATCTGTAAGGGCTGTTGGACGGGATTCAGTGTGGGTTTGTTGGACTCAACACATTTCCTTTTCATTTCAACAATAAAAGAAAATAAAACTCACATGTGGGATAGCCCAGACCAAGTCTTCACTGAAGTCAGTGTTCAAACCAAATAAATCAGCCCTTTGAAAGGATTTAGTTGGGAGGAAGCACGTATCTGATCCTCCAGCAAAACAGGGTGAAGAGAAGGCACAAACCCAAAGAGAGCAGCCCAGATCCAGAGCTTTCTGCCTCCATCTGTCTGTCACAGCCCAAAAGCTCCTCCAGCGCCTGTGTGTATTCAATTAGCAGACCTGTGGCATCTGTAGCTCATTACATGCTCTAGCTGAACGTGCAGGGAGTCGGGTTGCGACGAGGCAAAGGTCAGAGGAGCCTCCAGCCTGCATTTTGCCATCAGTTGATTATTCAGATAACAACCAACCCTCCAAAAGGCTGGGGGTCTCCGGGACCCTCTCACTGGAGCAAAAGAAAGGCAGATAGCCAATTCCTCTGGCTGCTTGCAGCCCCGAGCATCTGGAAGGCCCTAGCCGGTGTTTCTTGCAGGCTGGGCCAGCGATGCAGAGCGGGTACTTGGCCGTAGCCTCCTCGCTTCGCCGCCTCTTGCTCTCAATACATCGCCCAGCGTTAATCAAACGGTTTGGAAGCATCCTCCATCGGTCCTGCAAAGCAGAGCTGCCATGATTTACTGTCGGATTCTTTCAGCTCCTGTTAGGCTGCTGTTTTTCTTTCATGTGGGTAGCAGAGGTCAGCGGCGGCAGGAGCTGCATGCTTTCACTTTGTCTCACATTTGCTGCTGTCATTCTGCTGCCGCTCCGGTCCCCGCAGAGCCACAGGATGTGTTCATGCTCGCAGCCCTGGATGCTAATTGATTTTAGGGAGCCCATTCATCAGTTAAATTTAGGAGATCACCCACCAGGTTTGCTGTTCACTGTCAAAGGTAATTCAATTAAAACTCCAGAAGTGTGACTAACTCTTGGCTGGTAAAGATGTTTAGCAGCTGTGTTGCTGTATCTTCTCCATCCTATTGTGTCTGTGAAGCAGCCCTGGCATGGCATGCACCGAGCCGTGTACCTTGGCTGATTAATGTATACAACAGCTCTGCAGCAGCGCCAGAAATTAAGTCCAAATGGCTTTGGTATGCAATGACATGCAAATGTCTCAGTGTAATGGCTGCAGCAAAGAGAAAAGCCTTAAAGGTGTTGAAAGGCAGCAGTGGCTATGATGGTTGATTTAACTCCTGCATCTACAGGGTTTTGGTCTTTAACAACTTTCAAAAGAAGCACATTGGTTGGACCAGATGATCCTCGGGGTCCCTTCCAGCCTGGCATTCTGTGATTCTGTGAAATCAGGATTTTCCAATCCACTGATAGTCTGGGATGTCCTCATTCCCACTCATAAATACCTAGTTTGCCCTTAGCTCATCTGAAAACCATCCAACACGACTGCATCCCGGGGCTAGAGCTGTGTGGAAATCAGGCAGATGTTGCAGCTCTTGTGGAAAGATGTTTCTATCAAACTCAGGAGGTGGAGGAAGCTTCACTGAATTCCTCTGGGCTGACAAGCCAGGTTTTGACTCTGCTGGCATCAGCTGCTCATATGTGGTTTGGTAGTAATTAAGCTACCATGGGACAAAATGCTGTGTCTGCTTAATAGATTAAAGGCAAACATTATCTGACAAGCACAGGTAAACAAGACACACATCGCTCAACCTTTCACCCCTGAAGACCAAGGTTCACATCCCACTAGGGCACAAACAAATAGGAGACTGGGCTCAGCCCAGTCACTGCTGGGGACTTTATACTCACTGTGAGACTATTGTAGAGCCTGACAGGCTTGTGAGCCACAGGGATGGGAGGGCACTGGTGGGATACAGGCTGGGAAGCAGCTGGGAGCAGAAAGCAAGCCCCCAAATCACAGATTCAGTCAGGGTTGGAAGGGACCACAAGGATCATCCAGTTCAAACCCCCCTGCCATGGGCAGGGACACCTCACACTAGATCAGGCTGGCCACAGCCTCATCCAGCCTGGCCTTAAACACCTCCAGGGATGAGGCTTCCACCACCTCCCTGGGCAACCCCTACCAGGCTCTCACCACCCTCACGCTGAAGAACTTCTTCCTAACATGCAGTCTGAATCTCCCTGTTTCCAGCTTTGCTCCATTCCTAGTCCAAACCACCTCTGTACAGAAAGCAGCATGCATTTACCTGCAGTGGCTGCCTAAAGTCACCCCTAGGACATGACCTCCATGCAGAACTGGGGAGTTTCTAACAACCACCACTGCACAGGTCCTGCTTCAGCAACTTACTCTGCAAAAGGCAAGCCCCACACTGTGATTTCTTGAGTTCCATGTGGCTGCAGAAATGAGATCCAGCAACTCCACAAAGCACCAGTCTTCCTGCCCAGCTGTTAGAGAGCAGGAATACCTGTGCTGTTTGCTTGAGAGTATCCTGAGAAAACATCCAGCCTTCCTAAAAGTCACCACAAACAGCCTGGGAATACCTGGGCTGTTTAACGCTCTGAGCACAGGCTAAGTGAAGCTGTAAAAAGCATTCTGTGCCTGGTCTGAACCCAGACCATTCCGTGTTTGCTGTTTCAAACTCGCTACACACAAGACAGAAGAGATTTGGTAACCATTAACCTTGGCTGCACAGTGTATTTTTTCCATATCTGAAAGAAGAAGATGCTGTTAAGTGTATTAATTACCACTCAAATACACCAACACTTCTGCTGGCTCTCCCAACAGAATTCTCTCTGCAGAAGAGGTTGTTAGAAGAAAACATTTTGTAAAGATAGATCAAGTTTTTAGGTGGTGGTTGAAGCCAGCAGTGTAACAGGATAAAGATCAGCTTTGCTCTAGGGTTGCTGCCAGCAATCCTGGGTTTTGGGGTTTGTTTTTTTTTGCTGTTGTTGCTGTGGAGTCTCTCCCTTCTTCTGGCATTAATAAATTAAGGCACCTGCCACACAAATCAGCAGAAATCTGGAAAACCATTATCACTTCCATGTGGAAATGTTGCCCATCACAGAGGAACAAATGGGGTATGAAGCCTACATGGGACTTTAAAACAAAGGTTCTGTTTGTCAAATTACTAAAGGAGAAGCTGATCTTACTGTTATGGACTTATCCACTTCCAGGTCATATCAATTAGTTACAGCAGGCTCTGGGAGACTGGAACTAATTTACAACACTCTGAACGGGGCTGCCTGCTTCTCCTGCATGTTTCCAGTGAGTGCTGGGACTTCAGGCTGGTGCCTGCAACTTAAAACTATTACCAGCAACAGAACACAGAGCTTAGTGGTTCCAGCAGTGGCCCATTTTACAAGAGATGATGACTGCAACAAGAACAGAGTGAAGCATCTTGTACAGAGACTCCAGGATTACATTCAACAAATCTTTGACAGAAGGAAAAAGCCTCAGAAAATAAAGAAATAAAACTACCAAAATACTGAGTGTCTTTAAAGGCAGTTTGGAAATGTTTTACTCTCCCTGACAGCTCACTTTGACAGAAATTGATTGCAGTAAGGAATTACAAATCAGATAGTGGGGAAATTAAAGGAAGCTGATTATTACAAATCAGATAGTGGGGAAATTAAAGGAAGCTGCTTATTATCTTGTCAGATCCACCTATTAGCTGGAGTGCAAGGTGGAGCGTTTCAGACTTCCACAACAACACTTTCCTCTCAGAATTAACAAGTTTAGCCCATCCTAAACAAGGTGCACAAGCTGTCTTGTCAGCAAATCTTCTTTCAGATGAGGAATAGGTGATACTGAAGGACTCTTGTTCTGCCAAACCACCCTTATAGAATCATAGAATGGTAAGGTTGGAAGGGACTTCATGATCATCTAGTTCCAACCCCCTGCTGTTCTCTAGAGGAGAATTTGCAAGCAGCCTGTGTGCTGCAAGCTGGTCTGGTTCTGGCTGCTTCTCATGGCACCCAGCACTGGGAAGCTTTCCAAAGGACTAGAGAGATCCTGTGGCCTGTTGAGTTTCTCAGAGTGTGATCAGCAGAACCAGGGCAGTCCTTCTGCCCCTGCACTCAGCTCTGCTTGGGCCACTCTGCTGATTTGAGGCTAATTGGAATATTTCAATGAGAGAAATGAAATCCTTAGCTGTGAGAAGAAAGAAAAACACCAACAATAACCTGTGTCACTCATTCTTCTGCTGAGAAATGCAACCAGTCAAAATATAGGTAAGACACTCACTGCTCACACACTGCTCAGCTCTGCTCCTTCACTCTGGCAGTCTGTGTGTGGTTGCTTCTGCCTCAGCTCTACTCCCACCTAACCCTTTATTTCCTCTCACCTCCTTATCCTCTTTTTGGCATCTCACCTCAGATCTCTCCAGATATATCAGGTGAGATACACAAGGACTGATCTGGGTATTGCTGAAGGGAGGGGAGGAAGGGGAAGAGGGGAGGAGGTTTGGATCAGGAGCCTCCTGGCAGTCTGATTGTTTTGGGGAGGGATTTTGTGTTTCTGTGCTACTTTTAACTTGTATATAGTTAAATGTTTGTGTGTATTGTAAATACTCGTGTGTAAGTAAATATTTCTGTCTATTGTGTATATATTTGCTTGTAAATTGTGCTAAGCTGTAAATAGAGCTTCTGTCTTTAACTTCCAGATGGCTGGGTCTAGTCTGGCTGATTTCATTGTGTGGAGGGGCAGGTAACTCCCAAACCAACACAGCCACACCTTGAGAACTGTGGTTTCTGGTTTGTGAAAAGAGTCTGGCACCATCCTCTTGGCCCTAATGGCCCAGTCCTGTTTAGTATCTTCACTGATGATCTGGATGAAGGGATCGAGTCCAGGATCAGTAAGTTTGCAGATGACACCAAGTTGGAAGCAAGTGTGGATTTGCTAGAGGGCAGGAGGGCTCTGCAGAGGGACCTGGACAGGCTGGACAGATGGGCACAATCCAATGCCAGGAGTGGCAACAAGTCCAAGTGCCAGGTGCTGCACTTTGGCCACAACAACCTCAAGCAGTGCTACAAGGTGGGGACAGAGTGGTTTGAGAGCAGAGAGAGACCTGGGGGTGCTGGTAGAGAGTAGCTGAAGATGAGGCAGCAGTGTGCCCATGTGGGCAGCAGAGCCAATGGCATCCTGGCCTGGATCAGGAGCAGTGTGGCCAGCAGGAGCAGGGAGGTTCTTCTGCCCCTGTGCTCAGCACTGCTCAGGCCACACCTCGAGTGCTGTGTCCAGTTCTGGGCCCCTCCATTCAAGAGAGATGTTGAGGTGCTGGAAGGTGTCCAGAGAAGGGCAGCAAGGCTGGGGAGGGGCCTGGAGCACAGCCCTGTGAGGAGAGGCTGAGGGAGCTGGGGGTGTGCAGCCTGCAGAAGAGGAGGCTCAGGGCAGAGCTCATTGCTCTCTGCAGCTACCTGAAGGGAGGTTGTAGCCAGGTGGGGTTGGGCTCTGCTGCCAGGGACAGAAGAAAAGGACACAGCCTCAAGCTGTGCCAGGGCAGGT
>VWZE01020458.1:14379-56902 GCA_013396675.1 Eubucco bourcierii
AAAATCTCATTTAAAGAATTCTGTTTTATCTTGTTGGCTTTGGGGCAGTAGTTCAAGGAGTAGTTTCCTCAACAGTGCCCTCTTCACTTTCTTCTTGTCTCCACGAAGATTTAGTGTTCTGATTATCTTCTCCTAGGATGAGATCATGACACCTGCTCACGTGTGTCTATGGCCTGAAGCCCCAGCAGGGCACAGGCAGGGAACCCAAGCACAGACCTGAGGTAAGCTGTCTGTACAATTTTATTTACCATTACAGTTCCATTTACAAAGTGTCCCATACAAGTAGAGCAGCTTTCAAACGAGCTCTACCGCAGATACAAAAGTTATTCTCTTCTCTATACACATCACCAGCTTCAGAAGTTGTTTCTGTACACAGTTGATGAAACAAAACATTACTGTTTCCTTTATTTTTTTTGGCTCTGAAGATCTCCAATAAAGGCAACTTGGATCATTTTTATCCCATTGCAATCAAGGAAGTTAATGTTCATGTTTATCCCTCCCTCTCCTTTTCATCTGAAGCTCTTCATGGCTTTCAAGGTTTGGAGTTCAAATGAAGACTAACACCAGCATAGAGCAGCAGTTTTAGCAACCAAGGGGGAAAAATAAAATAAAATATATAGATTGAGCAAAACCATCCTGCAACATTTCAGGCAATGTTTCACTTTAGATGTGCCTGCTCAGAAGCATAAATCTTGAAATATTATCTGGTAATAAGGTTTACAGAAGAGCACAGACAATTTATTTCACATGAAATGAACTACAAACACAATCAACTCACAAGAAACAGGAGCAAGGAAGGAGTGGGGAGCTAGAGCTGTTCAGAGCAAACACTTTGAGGAGAGTTTGAGTGGAGGAACACATGAAACAAATATTCTTCTACAAGTAACTTCCAGTGGTAAGCATTTCCAACACGCTTGAGAAAAATACACAAGCATACAAAATGGTAACTGTTAAAACTTCCTGAATGGCAGCTCACAAACACATCTAAAAGAGAGACGAAATCCTTTTCCCCAGGAGAGGGCAGGAGATGCACACAGAAAGCACCCACACAAAATCCCGGCCCTGTTGGAACGTGAAGCAGTTCTCAGGAGTTCCATCAGCAGGGTTAAAATTCACTGTTTCAAACATTTGTTTCTTCCTCCCAGTCAAGGAACCCTGCCTAGCTCTTTGCACCATAGTACCACACAGGTAACATCAACTACATCAACCAAGCTTTTACATGCAGTTGTTAATCGCCTTTACGAATGACACTGGAAATCTGTCCTGGTGCCATGAACAAGTTCAAGGCCATGGAATGGGCTGTGTGTAGTCAGCAGAACAAGCTTATTTATTTAACATTTACCTTGCAGCAATCCAGTTTCACCTCCCTCTGTTTTAAATCCCTCCAGAGCCCCAAGGCTCCCAGCAAGGTGATACGCTCAGAAAATCAACCACACTGGATCCTGAATGGCTGCCACTCCCTCAGACAGGTTAAGAACTGCCAGGAACAGGCTGAAAGCACCATCACCTTCAACAATAAAATAAGCCAGCCAAGCCAGCTGAAATTGCTAGCAACACTGAAAACCTCAGTCCTTCGTGGTACAGCTACATCAACTAGAGAGCAAACTCAAGAGGTCCATTTATCACACAACTGGGTTTCCAATCCTGTCATGATATGAAGTAACTGAGTATCAAAATGAAGGTCAGCAAGGCAAAGGCACACACACAAGCAGTTAACCACAGCTGTGGCTAACCTGGTTGCATAGATCCACACCAGTATGGTTATGTTGTTCGGCAGGAGCTAAAGGAAAAGGGAAAAAAAAAAAACCCAAATGCAGTCTGCAGCCCCTTTCCCAAGATGTTTGAATCACAATTTCAAAGGATTATCTGAATGAGTACATGGGTTTGAAACCTCTTCCAAATTCTCCTACATTTAATGTGCTTCAAAGAAACTGCACCGGAAAATCTAAGTAAACAAGTTGAAAAGAGCACATCTGAAACAAACTGTTTTAGCTTAGGCTGCCAATGGGAGAGAGAGAGAATTCCACAACATTTGAGGTTTTGTTTTGTCTATCTTTTTTTCTTTTTTTTTTTTTCCAGTAGCCCTAAATACTTCAGTATGTAACATCCTGCTAAACCTTCATCTAAGTAACACATTCAAAACGTGGCTTGAAAATGCTCTGAAATGCCTCTTCATTTTTGCACAGTTTCACTGAAAAAACTCCTACTTAACTAAAAATAGTGAAGTATTTTTGCTCTTCAGTATCACACTGGAACACCCTTGTGATCCTGAACACCAGCGAATCAAGAACCAATTCCTAATGTTTCACACCTCTACAGAGATCAAACAAAAAACTAAGGCCAGAAAGGGAACGTTAACATCACTGTTCAGCACCACACATCCCAAGGAGGCTCAGCTGCAAATTTCTGCAACTAGTTACTTCACAACCTCACTAAGTCTGAAGCTACTGAAAGCAGCTGATAAATGCTCTTCCTGTGGAGAAAGAGATCACTTCTAATATTATAACAAGTGTGTTATTTATCTGCAGAGAGCAGCACCACACCTTTAAAAAGTAAGGTAGCTGCTCTTAACCCAACACAGCATCTTCTGACCCAGCTGGCCTGCACTACTCATCCACTTCTCTTCTGACCCAGCTGGCCTGCACTACTCATCCACTTCTCTTCTGACCCAGCTGGCCTGCACTACTCATCCACTTCTCACTTGCTGTATCCTCCTATGTGGAAGAACACTGAAGGGTGGATGGAGAAAAGACTCAGGAGACTTGTCCTGACCTATTAAAAAGTGACTAAATAAAAGCAAAGACAGAAGAATGGGTAAAAGTAGCTTCAGTTACTTCATATAAAGTTTCTTAGCTTGAATCTATAGAAATGGGTAGGCCTGATCAGCAGGAACTAGATGTTGGTAGAAAAGAGGAGTGAGTGACAATAACTGGCTGCACTCCATGACACTGAGAAGGAAGTAACAGGGAGAAGCTACAGCAGTCAACACTAATCAAGGAGCAAGCTGCAACACTCAACAGAACTGACAAAGAGTTGAAAAATAGATTTTATTCCTCCTGTATGGTGTCACCACCTTAGTACAAGTTCCCAGTTCTATGGAAACAGCTTTTGATACCTCATTTTTTTATGACTGCAAGTCTAATTTCAACACAATTACTCCATCTGGAAAAGGCAAAAAACTTCAGACTGAAGTCCACTTCTTTTAAGTCCATGAAGTCCACGTTGGCCACCTTTGCATGTTCCAGGAGTTTGGCTGTGTCAGAAAGTTATCTACAACTATCACCTGAACTGAATACATCAGTTCTCCACCACAAACAGTTCTCTCATAATTAAAAAAAAGAAAATCACTTCATAATTTAAAATACTTATCAATGGCAACCTGCTCCTCCTTCAGCTAGAATGCACCACCATTACTAGCTGATTTAAAGAGTATCAACTTTGATTTTGTGAAAAAAGCTTGCAAAAAAAAATATATCAACTTCAAAATGTACAGAAAAAGGGCATTAGAAAGCTGATATTTTTGGGTCACTTACAATGTATTGTAGAAAGAGTAGCAAGCTTGGAGTGAAGTACCCTATATTACAAATAGTCAGACACCAAAGCCATACTGGATACACTTTCCTAGTGTACTGAAGGGTTAGGTACAGAGAGGGCTTTGTGGGAGCAGGTAGAGAGCGCTGCAGCAGCGTTAGACTTGATCACGCAGGCGTGCCAGTCGCTGTGACAGCTCATCCTGCAGGTGGGAGAGCACAAAGAAACCACCTGTCAGCAACGTGCCCACCCAGCTCTGCACGCTGGGCAAGCAACCCCACACCCACCTGACAGGATCTAACTCATGCAGCATCACAGAATGGATTGGAAGGGACCTCCAAAGGTCATCTACTCCAAACCCCTGCAGTCAACAGGGGCAGCTTCAGCTAGATCAGGTTGCCCACAGCCCTGTCAAGCCTCACCTTCCCTCTAAGGATGGATGCTCTTCACTTAGAGCAATTGTGAAATCCTTTGCAGTAATCATAGAATCATAGCATAGAATGGTAAGGTTGGAAGGGACCTCAGAGATCATCCATTTCCAACCCCCTGCCACAGGCAGGGAAACCTCCCACTAGTACAGGGCACTCAAGGCCTCCTCCAACCTGGCCTTGAACACTTCCACAGTATTCCACTTCCAGCAGCCACAACCTCCCTGGGCAACCTGTGCCAGTGTCTCACCACAAACAACTTCCTCCTAGCATCCAGTTTCAGTCTCCCCTTTGCCACTTCAAACCCATTGCCCCTTGTCCTGGCATTGCAAGACCTTGTCAATAGTCCCTCCCCAGCCCTCCTGTAGCTCTCTTCAGATCCTGGAAGGCTACTACAAGGTCTCCTTGAAGCCTTCTCTCTTCTCCAGGCTGTAGAGCCCCAACTCTCTCAGCCTGTCCTCAGAGCAGAGCTGCTGCAGCCCTCTGAGCATCTTCATGGCCTCCTCTGGACTTGCTCCAACAGTTCCATATCTTTCTTGTGTTGGGGGCTCTGGAACTGTACACAGTGCTCAAAAAAGTTCCAAAAGACTTTCACAAATTAAAGGGGAAAAAAACCCCAAAGGCCTTGTGTATGCTATGGCAGATGGCTGGACTCTCATTTGGAGCAAATAAGGAGCCAGCCATTTGGAACTGTGAAATAAGCATGCAAAAGCATGCCTGAAACAAGTAAACTTTGTGAGTCTGCTAAGCAGATAAATGTAGTTTTAAAAGCATTTGGACTGCAAGGTGGCTTTAACTAATCCTTCTATCTTTTGGGCAGCTAAAAGCCAACTATGATTTAGCAAGCCTGTTTTGACTGAGTGAAGTACCAATTCTTAGACCACAAAAGATTGATTTCAACTGAACCTAACATTTACCTGCTCTGCTGAGGCAACACTTGTACCAACAGAACCAGTCTGTCCTTGAGGTAGTTCCATGTTCAGATCAAGACTGATAGGAGAGAACAAAACAAAAATCCAAGTCAGGCAGACATGGTTAAATGAAGCAGTACAATAACTGTCAAGAACAGGAAACTTTTGCATCACCAAGAAGTCAGGTAAAATACCCTCAAGTACTTCAGTAGACCCCCAAAAGCTTAAATATGCTATCACAATTTGATTTGTAACAGCCATCTTGTGAGAGCAGAACTGCAGTAAATTTTAATATGGGGCAAGAATGGAAAAAAGAGGAGGAGTGTGGAGAAATATGGCTAGGATTACTAATCCCAGAATCCCATCATGAGGGGGTTGGAAGGCACCTTTGGAGATCATCTAGTCTAACACCCCTGCTAAAGCAGGGTCATCCCCAGAAGGCTGTCTAGGATCACAATCTCCAGGCAGGTTTGGAATTACCCCAGAGAAGGAGACTCCACAACCTCTCTGGGCAGCCTGCTCCAGGCTCCAGCATCCTCACAGCAATGAAGTTTCACGTTGAGATGGAACCTCTTGGATTCCATTTTGTGCCTTGCTGCCCCTTGTTCTACCACTGGCTACCAGGGAAAAGAGATGCTAAAGGCAATCCAAGTGGCTAACAAAATGCTTTGCTGACATGACAAGTGACATGATTTCAGGCTTCTCTGCACAACCATTCTGCATCTTGATGTTCACACAGCTTCAAGTGAAAACAGAATGAAATAATGGCAACTAAGCTAATTGTGAGAATGATGTCCAGAGGTGAAAGGAAAATGGTGATTCCTCTCTGCTCCCAAAAGACAGACACAAGCAAAACAAGATGATCTGACCCTCATGTTAACCAGAAAAGTTTGCTGGAACCAAGATTTATATATCAAGAGACAGTCACTCAAATAATTACTTACCCTGCTTCATCTGCCATTTCCTGTAGGAGCATATCCACTTGGTTCTGGGGTAAAAAAAACAAAACTGATTGCTGTATATTGTAGTTTAGGATAACCTCATCTGTTAAATCTCGAGAGAACAGAAATTAGTCGGACAGAAAATACCATTTAAATGGAAATGCCTTTCCCAGAACATTTCTGTGCTTAACCACCAGAGGGCCCTGTAGGAACTCAAAACTCAAGAGCAGAGGTGCTCAGCCTCTTAAAATCCATGAATTTGACTCCAGCTTCAGAAATAATGCTTTAAAACAGGAGAGTGACCTGTAAAAGAACCCCACTTGACTATTTCAGGTGTTGATTATTAGCTGCTAAAACACTGCCTTGCACAGGATGGATCTCCAACAGATCTGGGTCATTGGGTTTGGGTTCAGGTTTGTTTCTTTTATTGACAAAATAAATTCCTCCCTCAAACCTTGTGTCAGAATCAGATGTTTAGCTCCTTGTGGAATAACACCAGGGGATAGGTGCTACAAATCCTTAACTATGCTAAACACTGTTTAAAGATTTGGTTCAATGAACACATGTCCATAAATTGGAAGTAGGTAATTAACAACCTTCCCATTGCATGTACTACTGAAATGTGGTGGTGACTAATGTGTTTTTGTTAGTATCAGAGAGTTGGAACTATTGACTTCCTCACAGCATATTTGTGCTTTGATAATTAATGCTGCAGTGTGTTCTGCTTCAGAAGTTCATTAAGAACTCATCAAAATGCTGCTTATTGAGTAGGAAGGTTAAAGTTCAAGATATAACATAAAATAAAGCCTGCTGTAAGAAATAGACTAAAATACGTAGATGTGATAATCTGGACTTCTGACTATCCTTTGAAATAGGCTCTTCACCACAAAGAAGCAAAAAGGGAAAAGGTTCCAGTTGCTGCTGTGTCTCAGAGGAGGTGGAAGGAAGACACCTGGCTACTTCCATACAGTTTAGACACAGATTGCCCTTTAAAGCAGATTGCCTGCTCTTACCTGTGGCGTTGTTAGTGTAGTTGTGTTGCTCATTGTGTCTTCCATCTGCTGTGTCTGAACATCCAGTGTTTCAAACTGATGCTCAAATTTATCCATTAGTGCAGAGATCTACAAAAAATTAGGAATCAAATCAATGATCTGCAAGATGAATTCCAACTGGCAAAAATAATCATCCTCACACCAGCAGGGCAAGCAGCTTCTGGAGATCAGAAGCTTGTCTCCTTCCCACTGCCAACTTTTAAGTTGATTCAATATTGCAGCCCAAGCAGGTTGGTCAGGGCTGTGCCCAGTCAAGGTCTACATCTACATAAAATGATGACATCACAACCACACCGGCCAACTAATCCCAGGCTCTACCAACCTCACCACAAAACCTTTTCTTTTGATTGGAATTTCCCTTTGTAAAATGTGCCCATTGCCCCTTTTTTTTTTTTTTTTTGCTTTTGACGTGCAGCAAGACCATTTTCGGACTTGATCTCAGACTTTTCCAATCTTACTGATTGATTGTACAATTTACCTTTTCCAAGTTCATGCTCTTCAGTGTGGCATCCATAGACTTAACTACCCCTGCCATTGACTTTGTCACCTGAAATGAGGTAAAGGAAATTAGTACAAAGAAAGAAGAGCAAGGAGGTTTTTGCCAAGCTCTCTTATCCACAGAGAACAAGCTCTGGCTGAAGAGCAGTACAGTAGTGTGCCTTAAACCACTCAAGCTGAAAAGGGCTTCTGGAGTCACAAGTCCTACTTTATGACTTTAGGTATTCAGGAGAGGAGCAATATATATGTGCCTAGTAACAAGTAACAGGACTAAGAGGAAAAGGCCTCAAGTTGCACTAGGGGAGGTTTTGTTTGGATATTAGAAGAAACTTCTTCACTGAAAGCGTTCTCTCACTGGAACAGGCTCTCCAGGGAAGTGGCTGAATCCCCATCCCTAGAGGCACTTAAAAGATGCTGGAATGTGGTGCAATGGAACAGGGTTTAGCACTAGATTTGGGCAGAACTAGAGAATGATTGGACTCAATGATCTTAAAAGGTCTTTTCCAACCAAAACAGTTCCATGATCTTTACAAAACAATCTCAAGTGTAAGTAGTAAAACACACTGAGTAATGACAACCAAGAGAAGTCACTAGCAACAAATCATAGCAAGTGTGCTGGTTTGAGGCTAATTACAATATTTTAATAAAGAAAATTACACTATAGGCTGTGAAAAGGAAACATGGTGATGTCTACTTTGCTCCTAGGTTTGCTGAAAAAAATTGTTTTGGGAAAAGAACATAAACATAGATAAGTGAGTCTCTGTCTGGCTCCTGCTGGGAGAGCAGCTGGGGCGGTCTAGCAGCTTCTGGCTCTGGCTCTCCTCTGCCAATTAATTTTCACTAACCACTTTTCTTCTAACTCACCTGGCTGACCCTCCTAATTTACCTTGTGCGTAAGGCAAACCCTGGGGTAAGGTACAGGGGTGGAGAGAAGGTGGAAGGGTGGCTGGGAGCCCCTCCTGGGGTCTCCGATTACTGGGAGGGGAGTTGTGTTTCTGTATTCCCTTTAACTTGTCTATGTCTGTAACTATTGCTGTCTGTTGTGTCTATCTCTGCTTGTACATTGTGCTGAGCTGTAAATAGAGCTTCAGGCCTTAACTTCCAGCCGACTGAGTTCTAGTCTGGGTCATTTTACAAAGTGTGGGGGGCGGGGAACTCCTGAACCATCACAGCAAGCTATTACAAAAGAGCAGCTGCCAAGAGCATTGCAGTACCTGATGTACTATTGCTGTACCTAAAATCCAGACTGAAGCTTTTCAGTTCATTATAGACAGAATTAAGTCACTTCTAAGAGGATCAGAGGTCTCATCCTTGCACCAGATCTGTGAAAACAGACTTGCTTACCTTGCCCATTGTCACTGCAGTCTGAACTCGTGCTGCCACAGCATCTACCCTGGCACTCATACGCAAGAAGTTGATGGCTTGGTTCTTCTGGCGGATTGCGTTCTCCGCATGTATCCGTGCCACCTCCATGTTACCCTTCTGAATTGCCTGGTGAAGAAAGGCAAAGAACAAAGAAAATGTATTTGAAACCCTCCCTGCTTTTGTAGAGATGTTTTCTGAATAGTCCATTTCATTTCTGAAACAAGCACAGGATTTTTGTCTCAAAAATCAAAATCCATCCTTCGTCTCCCAGCAGAGTTCTTAAACTTCAAGACGTGAAGCCCTAGCTCCTATCCAAGGGAGAGGCACGCAGCACGCATCAAGTTCTTCCTTGTTTTGTTTTACAGGAGCTCCAGAAACATTTTCTCATTCTTAAACATGTTTTCAGTATCAAGACTCAAACCCAGATACAGCTGGTATGCTCTTATCTCATGGACAAAAGCACAGACATGTGAGTTTCGTCTCTTTCCTACTTCAAGGACTCAAAAACTATTTCGAAGCTTCTCTTCATATAACCTTTTAATACAAGATGATAAACATTTAGATTGTATATTTTTATTTTTAGTATTTAAAGGGCAACAAAGCTGCTGAAGGGTCTGGAGAAGAGGTCTTCTGAGGAGTGGCTGAGGGAACGGGTGTTGTTTTGTCTAGAGAAAAGGAGGCTGGGGATAGACCTCCTTAACTCTCTACAGCTCCCTGAGAGGAAGACAGAGTAAGGTAGAGGTGTTGGTGTCTTCTCCCTAACACCAAGTGATAGGACAAAAAGAAATGGCCTCAAGGTGCACCAGGAGAGGTTTAGGTTGGATATTAGAAGAAACTCACTGAAAGGGTGCTGGAAAAGGCTGCCCAGAGAGATGATTGAATCCTCATCTCTGGGGGTGTTTAAGGCACAGAGATGTGCTGCTGAGGGACATGCTTTAGCCCCAGGCTTGGTACTGTTAAGACAATGTCCGGACTCGATGATCTTAAAGGTCTTTTCTAACTGAAACAGTTCTAGGACTCTGTAACACAGAGAACAAGTCTCTAACAAAACAGACACAAGACCACCTTCTCAGGAAGTGAATGGCACAAGAGCACACACAAGAATGTCTCCCCACACTTACTAAGGAGCATGGGAAGATTTATAGTCACGTATTTCAAATCACAAGCATGCATCATGCTATTACTAAGATGCACACCAGGAAAATGCCAGCTATTTCCCTGCTGTAATATGCAAGCAGCAGACCCAAAGGACTTGTTGCTGCCTCACTGCTTACCTTCTTAATTTTAGCTTTCTCAGCTTTTTCTTCTTTGTCACATTTTTTGGAGTTCCTGTTGAGTTCCTTTGCAGCAAACTTCAAATTAAAGAGGTGTTCTGCAGCACAAGTTAAGGCTTCAAGAACAGGATCAATCCTTTCATTGTAGTTTCATGCTCTCCCATTTCAAGTGCTACCAAACCCAGAATATACTGCTTCCCTGTCAGTGAGATTCAAACTCGGAAAGTGCTCTTTAAGCAAACCCTTAAGTTTCACACAAGGCCTTCCCAGCTGCTCTACAGTTAATATGCCACTGGGCAGTAAAAAGTAAGTTCAGATCCCAAACTAGCTCCATTTAACCACAAACCCTCCTCAGACTGAAAAATACAACAAACCAAACCTCCCCTAAGAGGAAATGAAAAAGCCTTCCTCTGCCAGCTACTTTCACTCACACCCCCTGACCCTCAGTGAAATGAAAGAAGTTTGCTGACCTGCTCAGAACCTTCCCACCTGGAAAGCAGCCACTGAGGAAGAACAAATCAGCAAACCTACTTGGCTGACCATCCCCAGTTACAAAGATGGAGGCAGAGCTGCCCTTTCAAGCCACAGCATGTTCTTGAGTTTGAATTGCTCATGCAGCTACTTCACAGAGCATCCTTCCAGCCCGGGGCCATGTGAGTGGTTGTGGGGTTCCCAGGAGAGCTGTCACCTGACTTTTGGGGAAGGAATACTCAGCTCAGCAAGAGAAACTTTTCTTTTCAAAAAGTTCAAGTCCTGCTTCAGCTGAGAGCTCCAAGACAAAAGCAGAACAAGCCTTCAGGGTGACTACACTAAGCTGTTACTGACAGAGAACAATGTGCTGTACAAATGACAATTAAAACCCCATCCTCTTAAAATACTGCTGATGAAAGCCTCCAACTATTATCGGTCTTTCTCAAACAAAACAGAAGTACAAAGCTTTATAGGCTTCTTTGATGCCATCTTTTGATGTCCCAAGAAGAACATGAAGCAAGTACTAAGATGATTAACAGATAAATGGAAACATAAAACCCTATACACTAGGAGGTACTTGAGGCTTCTTTAATATTTCAAGTACATAAATTATTCCAGAATTGCTGTTTTAGGTTGGGTTTTGTTTTTTTGTTTTTTTTTTTTTCCTTTTAAAGCTCAGCCATGCATCTTAGAGCTCTGACAGCAACCTGAGAAGGGTGGGAAGTCTCTGTTGTGTACACCATCCCTGGAAGTGTTTAAAAGGAGGCTAGATGAGGCACTTAGTGCCATGGTTTAGTTAATTAGGTGTTAGGTGATAGGCTGGACTCCACGATCTTAGAGGTCTTTTCCAACCTGTTTGATTCTGTGATTTGTTACTCTATCCTACAAACACCACAAGCAGGCTATAGGCTGTGCCTATGCAACTAGGATATTGTTTAAGGTAGCTTACCAGAAACACCACAATTTCTGCCTGTATTTACATTTCTGTTCTTAAAAAAAACCTGTCACCATCCCTTCCAGCAGCACTAAGTGTCTTGCACAGAGCCACAGATTAATTTACCAAAGAGGGAAATACCTTCAAGTCGTTGATTGCAGCATACTTCAGGTCAGAGACCAGAAGAACCAGATGAAACATGACATCACCAATTTACACCGACTGCACTGAAGGAGCATTTCAGAGCAGTTTATTCTGAGTTAACTTCCTCAGTTACTCACTTGAGGCATTCACCTTTGGTAGCAACTCACCCTGCCACCTCCACAGTTCTTCCTCCCCACAAAGAGCACATCCTTGCTCCTCCCTGGAAGTGTCTTTCTCAATGTGCCACAATCCAAGTGAAACCAAACTTCTTACCAGTAACTGTGACTCACAGTCAGCTGCTCCAGCACTCCCATAACAACCAGTAACACCGAGCCCTGCCAATACTGAGACCTCTGTAGATTTTAAAGCTTTTTTTTTTTTTTTCCCCCTGTCCATTAAGTTTTATAAACCAAGCAAGTTTAAGTTTGCCCATAAGGGTTTTCGCAGTGTGTAACTTCAACACCATGAAACACAGCCCAATTTGTCCAGCTGACAGTGGCCACTGTTAGGGGGGACAGCTGACAATTCAGCCTTGCTGACATCATTGCAGTCTATAAACAGTGCTGGATGCATGGCATGACAGATGCTCCAGTGACAACTTTCACTACTCTAAGCTTTACATTGCTTTTTTTGCCTCAAGAACTGGGTCATCCCTCCGTGCACCACAGCCCTGGGAGATGGGGATGGGATGCTGCCTTCCCCCTCCTGTTCACCCGGCTGAGGGTCGCTGACCTTGCCTTGAACAACGATACTGATCTCCCCATTCCCTTCTCCACCCACACGAGGAGGGCAGCTCCCAAATCCAGGCATCGGAGCCCCTGTCAGTGTCACATCCACCACTGCTGCTGCTGCAACAAGGCTCTCTGAAGCAAAACAAAGCCCCCAGACTACTCCACTCCCCACTTCCCACCGCCCCACGCCGCGTCTCAGGGGGTCCTCCCGGGGTGGAGCAGCCCACGCCGACCCCACTCGCTGCAGCCGAGGCCCCGGGGCCAGAAGCATCAGGTCCGCGCTCGGCTAGGCCTGCACCGAGCCCAGGCCCCGCGCCGCACCGAGCACAGGCCGCGATCCCCACCCCATCGGGCCTGACAAGCCGCCGGGCCTCTGTCGCCAGGGCCGGTGCACCCACAGCGGCCGGGAGCGGCCGCGGTACCGAAGAGTGAGGGGCGCGACGGCAGGGACAGACGTGCAGGAGGCGGATCCCGAGGATACTCTCCATGTTGGACATGGTGGCTCCGCGGGCTCGCTCCGCCCGGCCCGGCGGAGGGGAACGGCGAGGAACGGGGCTGAGGAACGGGGCTGAGGGCCGGCGCTGAGACCCTTCCTCGGCGCTGCGGCGGCTCCGGCGGCTCCGGCTTCCGGCTGCCCCGCCCGGCGACGCGCAGCCGCCGACGGACGGCACGGGCGTGCGCGTGCGCTTGCGCGCGGCGCCTGCGGCCGCGAGCGGGAAGGGTGCGAGAGCGCGCGGGGTCCGCGCACTGGATTCGTGTCAGGGCCTTGGGCTCCTGCTCCAGCGNGCGTTGGCAGCGGTGAGATGTGCAACACTGGGCTGGTGTCAGGGCCTTGGGCTCCTGCTCCAGCGTTGGCACCGGTGAGATGTGCAGCACTGGGTTGGTGTCAGAGCCTTGGGCTCCTGTTCTAGCGCCCACACCGGTGAGATGTGCAGCACTGGTTTTGTGTCAGGGCCTTGGGCTCCTGTTCTAGCGCTGACACTGGTGAGATGTGCAGCACTGGGCCAGTGTCAGGGCCTTGGGCTCCTGTTCTAGCGCCGACACTGGTGAGATGTGCAGCACTGGTTTTGTGTCAGGGCCTTGGGCTCCTGTTCCAGCATTGGTTTTGTGTCAGGGCCTTGGGCTCCTGCTCCAGCGTTGGCACCGGTGAGATGTGCAGCACTGGGCCGGTGTCAGGGCCTTGGGCTCCTGTTCCAGCACTGACACCAGTGAGATGTGCAGCACTGAACCATCTTGTGGCTAAGCTTTTCCAATTTTCTGATTGTCCTAGATTAATGAATTGCCCATAAGCATCCTTGTGAAGATTTTGCCAACCGAATCAGAACCCAAATTTAACTTGTTTGTATATAGTTTGTGGGCAGGGCTTTTCAGAAAGAAAATAACTATGTATTTTATAATTTCTGCCTCCTTAATTGCCCCAACTAAATCAATTGAGCAAAATAGAAATAACCTGGGGGGAAAAAAATGCTGTTTTAACACCCACTGGGGTTATTGGGAGAACTTGCACTGACATCCAGTGCACAGGGATAAGGCTAATACGGTGAAGAAGAGAGACTTTAATCTTCAGAGCACCAAAGATTATCTATATAAAACTTTTTTAATACAAAAAGTTTATTCCGAACTGTATTTTTGTCATTGAAAAGCTCCCAATTTACTGTACATTTCAGCATACCTATGTAGAAGACACCCCACAGAGCATGCAATGTTTCTTCTTCAGGTCACTTGGGAAACAAAGATCAGATGTGAGTCGTGCTCACTGTTGAATTGCTGGAGATGTTATTTTATGAGCTCGTGACAGGTGTTTTAATAAGTGGTAATTCCTCCAGCAAGTTAAATAATTTTCTTGAGTCACTTTGCTGAGTCACTCTGATGCCTTGAGGTGCAGGTTTTGTTTCTTTCTGATACATCTTTCAGGCAGAATTGGTTAACCCAAGTGTTGCAATGTCTAATTGTTAGAAGACTTTGAACCAACTAAGGAGTTCTCTCATTTACTGTGTTTTATGTTAATAACAGTGCAGCATTATGGACAGACCTAAGACAGAGACCACCATTCAAACCTCACCTCTCCAGAAAGAAAGAACAAAATGACATTAGCATTCATCATATCTGATAAACTGATCAGTGCCTGAGAAAGAGTGAAAAATAATATCTTCTGTCTTCAAATTTGCTGAGAGGTAAGGTAGTATCCTCCTGCACTTGGCCACACCTTGGTTCAATTCTGACCCCCTCACTATAGGAAGGACATTAAGGTGCTGGAGTTTGTCCAGAGAAGGGCCTGGAGCTTCTGGGCGATGAGGAGGGGCTGAGGGAGCTGGAGGTGTTCAGTCTGGAGAAGAGGAGGCTGAGGGGAGACCTCCTTGCTCTCTACAGCTGCCTAAAGGGAGGTTGGAGCGTGGAAGGGGCAACCTCTTCCCTTTGGTGTCAAGTGACAGGACCAAAGGAAATGGTTCCAAGCTCTACTAGGGGAGGTTCAGGCTGGATATTAGGAAATACTTCTTCACTGAAAGGATTCTCAGACACTGGAATATTCTGCTCTGAGCAGAGCTGGAGTCACCATCCCTGGGGGTGTTCAAGCAGCCTGTGGACCTGGTGCTTAAGGACATGGTTTAGTGCTGACTCTTCAGTATTGGGTTGAGGGTTGGACTGGATGATCTTTGAGGTCTCTTCCAACCAAATGTATTCTAGATTTGAGAAGCAGAACATCCAGAAATGACATCCACAAGCATATGGTTAGCTGAAGGGCTTTTTTTCACTCATCAAATTACTTTGAGAGGATGTATTTCTGAGAGCCTCCAGCTTTTAATTAAATTATGCTGTTTTTAACAGGATGAAGTAAATTAATACTTTTAGTAAAAAGGTTAGACATCCTTGTTAGATACGAAATACAGACCATATGTGCTAAAATGTAATTTTTTTTTCCCTTTACCTTTTGTTTCTTTAAATAAATGGAGCTCAAGTCTCAACTGTCGGTGTTGCAGACAGCCTGTCAGCCATTTGCTGCCATGGAGGAGCTGGGCTCTGATCTTTATGATACTAAAAGACCTCTGGAGTCAATTATTAACTTTCAGCTAACTATAAAATAAAATCTTCCTGTCTGTCACTGCCCCAGAAGAACACTAGGGTGGTTAATAATCCTCTCACTGTCATTCCCAGAAGCACAGCTGCCATCGCTGCTCTTGACTCGCATCTTCTCTGGCTTGCTGGTGATTGAAAGTGAACCAGTGTTGACATCCCACATCTGAGAAGTGTCATGACCTTAATTTCTGATAACACTTGACTTGTTCAAAACTGACAGCTACTCTCTCTAAAAGCTAGAAGTATTGATATTTCTGCTCCTTCCACTCAAACCTTAACTTTTTAATGACCAGACTTACACAGAATCCCAGAGTACTACCATGGTGGGAGTTGGAAGGAATGTCTGGAGATCATCTAATCCAACTCCCCTACTAAACCAGGTTTACCTAGAGCAGGTTGCCCAGGATCACAATGTCCAGGTGGGTTTGGAATCTCTCTAGAGAGGGAGACTCCACAACCGCTCTGGGCAGTCTGGACCAGGGCTCCAGTACCCTCACAGGGAGGAAATTTCTCCTCATGTTCAGGTAGAACTTTCTGTGATCCAGTTTGCACCCATTTCCCCTTAGCCTTTTACTGGGCACCACTGAAGAGAATCTGTGTCTCTTGCCCCCACCCTTCTCTGGAGACATTGCTATCCTGAGGAGCCTGCTCTGGGTGACCCTGCTTTAGCAGGGAGTTTGGACTAGATGATCTCCAGAGATCCCTTCTAACTCCCATCATGCTGGGATTCTAGGATTTTGTGTTCCTGAGACTTCCCTTCCCTTCTGGGTGAGCAGTGTGGCAGTGCTGACCTGGCAGGCTGGCCCAGGCACAGCAGCATGAGGAAAGGCAGCTCATTTGCTGCATTCTTAATGTGTTCTGCTGAAGCATCACAGGTAAAACCCTGCCAGTGGAGTGAGGGACCTGAACTGACAGCTTCCTCATTTACCCTCTGGGTGCCAAATTCATATATGAACAGCTTGTAGACATGGAATCATGTACATGAGATGAACTGTAGAAGAAGTGGCAGGTGACACTTTGGAGCAAAACTACTAACAGTAGTGACTCCAGGTTGTGTCTCAGGAGTCTGAATTGGTAACAATCAAGAATGGTGAATGCTGACTGTAACAAGTGTGAAGTAATTGCTGGTGACAGAGATGTGAGGAGCATCTGCACTGTCTCTCTAACATACCTTCTCAGGAAGTGGACAGGGACATGACTGTGGTGTGTGATTCTTGGCACCTGATCCACATTGATAGATGCTTCTCAATGCCACCAGTGCTCAGAAGCAAGTATTGCTGTCTGGGGTTTGAAAGCCACATCTGTGGAGAGATGTAGCAGAGATCTGACGTCTTTGATAGAGAACTATGAGCAGAACTGCTCTGCATGAACAATCTGATTGAAATCAGCCTCCTAGAAGCTTGCTTAATAACTCTCATGAGTAATAGTTGCTTAAATGAGTAAGGTTTTCCAGGGTCAGAAAAAGACACTAGATCATTGGATATCCACGTGGGGTTCTTCTATAGTATTACTGGAACTCATCAATTGGGACGTAATTTGGAGGTGGCATCAACATTAGATAGGAACTATTAGAGTGATCATCAGCTTTGGAAAAAAATAATTAAAATGATTCATTTCAGTGATGTCAAAGAGAAGCAAATCTGACCTAATTATCCACAACAGTGCTGGAGAACAAAGCAGCAAAAGCTGCTCTGCAATAGGAGCACACAGTGTTTCACCTCAATCAAACCTGGAACAGTATAAATCAGTTTCAGAGAGCTGACACAGGAGGGAGCCAACTCAGCTATATCCTCTTCTTCAGTGTTGCCGAGGACATGAGCTGACAGCCAAATTAAAACTGAAATCCCTTCTCCCTCTGACTACCTTCTGGTGGTGGGCTCCTCTCTCTTTTCCAGTTTCTTGAGAATACAAAACTCCTGCAAAACTGAGTGATTACAAACTGATGCAGGGAAAGTACTCTCCTTCCTTTTCTATTAAGTTGCTGCTGGCAGTGGAGTTGACCTGGCCTCCATTTTATATCCTTCACCTAACATCCTGCATGGATATTAAAAGGGACAACATAGCTGTGCTATGGGGGCATGCTGAAAGTGTTGAGGCTCTTCAGCCTGGAGAAGAGAATGCTTTGAGAAGACATTATAGTGGCCTTCCAGTATCTGAAGGGAGCTACAGGAAGGCTGGGGAGGGATTATTAACAAGGTCTTGCAGTGACAGGACAAGGGGCAATGGGTTTGAACTGGCAGAGGGGAGATTGTAGCTGGATGTTTCACAGGTTGCCCAGGTTGCCCATGGAGGTTGTGGCTGCTCCCTCCCTGGAGGTGTTCAAGGCCAGGCTGGATGAGGCCTTGAGTAACCTGTACTAGTGGGAGGTGTCCCTGCCTATGGCAGGGGGTTGGAACTGGATGATCCTTGAGGTCCCTTCCAACCTTACCGTTCTATGATTCTAACAATGGCAGGAGGGAGAGCACTTGAGTTAAACAAGACCAAGTGCTATGTCCTGCACTTAATTCAGTTACAACAACTCCATCAATGCTCCAGGCTTGAGAAGAAGTGACTGGAAAGGGATCTGGGAGGGCTGGTGAACAACCAACTGAATATGAGCCAACCTGTGCCCAGGTGGCAAAAAGTCAACAGCATCCTGGTCTGTGTCAGCAACAGCATGGCCAGCAGGATTAGGGAAGTGATCATCCCTGTTTCCTGGGCACTGATGAGGCAGGAACTAGTTTTAGGTCACTGGCTTCAAGAAGGGCGTTGAGATGCTGGAGCACATCCAGAGAAAGGTAAAAAAAAGTGGTGAGGGGTCCAGAGCACAAGTTTTATGGGGAATGTCTGAGGGAACCGAGGTTGTTTAGCCTGGAGAAAAGGGCAGCTGAGCAATGTGCAGAATAAGCTTAATGAGGAATAACAACACCAGGGGAGGTTTAGGTTGGATATTAGAAACTTCTTCACTGAAAGAGTTCTCAAACACTGGTACATGTTCCCCAAGGAAATGGCCAAAACACCACCCCTGGAGGTGTTTAAAAGACGTGGAGATGTGGTGCTGAGGGACATGGTTTAGCATCAGTCTTGGTACAGTTGCATAATGCTTGCACTCGATGATCTTGTAGGTCTTTTCCAACTGAAACAATTCTTTGACTCTCTAACACCTACCGAAAAGTGGCAAATTGTTGCTTCTACTTGCAAACAGCAGCATCTGGAGAAAGGAACCTGCTTGGATTTTCTGACTCATGCTATCATTTATCCATTTTTTTTGGAAAAACCCTTTAAATGGCTGAGCGACTGTAAAGGAAACATTGCCAGCTAAACTCAATCATTACCATGGCAACAGTGTGGCTGTGTCACGAGAAGAAGAGCTGTGATTGCTTTGCAGTGACTTGGCTGTGTGTCAGCACAGAGCATGTGAAGGACTCCGGTCCCTGCTGACTCAACGAGAGGGAACTTTCCCCCGAGCACCTCCTTCTGTCAGTGCAGTCATGCTCCAGTGCAGCCTGTGACTGCAACAGGCAATGCTTTAGGTGTCCCCACTCCTTTGCCCACCTCTTAATTTTGATCTTAGCTGCTGATGCTGTGGCTGAGTCTCTAGAGCCTTGTTGATTTTAAGAAGATTAAACTGCAGAGAAGAGAAGACTGAGAGGGGATCTAATAAATGTTTATAAATATCTGAGGGCTGGGGGTCAGGAGGGGGGGACAGGCTCTACTCACTGCTGCCTGGGATAGGACAAGGAGCAATGGATGGAAACTGCAGCACAGGAGGTTCCAGCTCAACATGAGGGGGAACTTCTTTGCTGTAAAGGTCCCAGAGCCCTGGCACAGGCTGCCCAGAGAGGTTGTGGAGTCTCCTTCTCTGAAACCTTTCAAGGGCTGTCTGGATGTGTTCCTGTGTGCCCTGAGCTGGATTGCCTGGTCCTACTCTGGCAGGGGGGTTGGACTGGATGAGCTCTTTGTGTGCCTTCCAACCCCTGGCATCCTGTGATCCTATGTGACTACTGACCTGCTTATTATCGAATCCTATTGGTCTTGCAGTGGTTGGGAGACAAGCAGCACTACTACGGAAGTACATTTAATAGCTTGTTTGTTTGTATTTTTTTTTTCCCTGACATACATCACTGAATTTTTCTGACTAAAAAAACCCACAAAGAAGTCTGGAAGAAACATATTACCCAGCATTTGTCTTCAGCAGCCTGTTAAATATTATGTCTATCGTGGGTGAAGATATAGAGACACATCAAGATGTTGGCAAAGATTGCAATGAAATTGATGGATTTTTATATATTTGGAAACATTTTTGTTAGAATATGCTAGTGAAAGTTATTAAAATGTGCAAGTTGCATGTTCTATGCATCCTTTCATCTGAAATTTGCTATTTCATCTAGGAGGAAAAATAAAATCTAGTATAGAATCATAGAATGGTAAGGTTGGAAGGGACCTCAAGGATCATCTAATTCCACCCCCCTGCCATAGGCAGGGACACCTCCCACTAGCACAGGGCACTCAAGGCCTCATCCAACCTGACCTTGAACACCTCCAGGGAGGGAGCAGCCAGAACCTCCCTGGGCAACCTGTGCCAGTGTCTCACCACCCTCACTGCAAACAACTTCCTCCTAACATCCAGTCTAAATCTTCCCTCTGCCAGTCCAAACCCATTGCCCCTTATTCTGGCATTGCAAGACCTTGTCAATACTCCCTCCACAGCCTTCCTGTAGGTCCCCTTCAGATCCTGGAAGGCTACTCTAAGGTCTCCTGGAAGCCTTCTCTTCTCCAGGCTGCAGAGCCCCAACTCTCTCAGTCTGTCCTCAGAGCAGAGCTGCTGCAGCCTTCTGAGCATCTTCGTGGCCCTATAGTATGTTATGGTACATTATAAGGTCAGGTTGGAGGGCCTTTTTCTGAGCATCCTGCTGTGGGTGGGAATGTCCCTGCTCACTGCAGGGGAGTTGGACCAGTGTCTGACCAAGGTTTCTTCCAACCCAAATCAGGCTGTGCTGTATATTTTCTATATTGCAGGGCAAGCCATATCAATGGCCGCATCTTACAGCACTGATCCTGCAGCATAGGAGATCCTGCAAGTAAAGGGTTCAGTGCCATCACAGAATCACAAAATCACAGCATGGAAGGGACTTATAGTACCAGGACAGAAGTGTGGTGCTGCTTTGTCAGATTAAAAGATTGGAAGAAGCAAGACCATCTTAGATGTCCAGACTTCCTTGAAAGACCCAGTAAGCACAAAGCCTTCTAGTTGCACTTCCACTTTGATCCAATTTATTCCCTTATTCCCCAATTTATTCCTGCAGTCCCTTTCACTGCAGACTGCTGCAAGAAGACAACTTCTCTTTCATCCTCTTTCTCTTAGCAGCAATGCCACTAATGCCAGGAATACAACTACAGCCAGACTTGGACAGCATCACAGGTAGAAGGTGGCAGCGGAGTCCCCTGCTTGGGAGATTTTCTCTCTGGGAAGCTGTCCAGGAATGGAAGGGAGGAAGGGAAGTGGCTCTGCTTTGGCAAGCTCCTGCACAACACAAACGCCTTATATATAACATACTGAAACAAAAATCCTGGGAACATTCCAGGGGAGGTTGGATGGGGCTCTGAGCAGCCTGATCTAGTTGAAGATGCCACTACTGACTGCTGAGGAGGAGTGGGAGTGGGGGTGGTGTTCAACTAGATGACCCTTAAATATTTCCTCCAACCCAATCCACTATGTGATTCAATGATTCCAGGAGGGTACCTGTGCTATGCAGCTACCTTGTCTTTGAGCTCTTCCAGCTCAGCTCCATTGTAGAAACTTTGCAGGCAGCCAGAAGCTGTGTTTTGAGAACAGAATAAGACATCACTTACAGTGACCCCATACTAAAACCCTCCAACCTGTCATATCTAAGAAGAAGCAATAGGGATCATTTTGACATTTGAGTCACTGGTGCCTGAATGACCTCCTCTTCGAAATGAAGAAAGCTGTTGAGTAATCTCTGAAGTAGTGGTACAGACCTTCTGCCTCTGTAAAATGAAGTGAGGTTTGTTGTACTCTGTGTTTCTGAAAGATGAAGATGCAGTTGTTGGCCTTCCCAGCCAGGAACACTGCAAACAAGTTGGTTTATCTTACTTTGAACCACTCAGAGATTTCCAGTGCTGGTTGTTTACTTCTCATTAGGCTGAAATCACTCTTCACAGCCCTGAATTCTGAACACTTTCCTCCTGTTTGTTTTTTTTTTTGTTTGTTTGTTTTTTTTCATTTGGATTCTTGATGTGTCCATTTTAGAGCCTCAGCCATTTCATACTCTTGAGTTACTAATTCTCAGTTCTCAAACCTTTTCCAAAAGAAGCAATCTAAAGTCTACCTCCTGCTTCCTTCTCTAACCTCTCCTCCTACACAATTTCCATCTCATCACTGATGCAGTAAACATTTATTTTTCTTCATTTTTGTTGAGTTGTGCATTATGTTACTTCCTCCACAGCACTTTGCAGAAAGAAAACTGACAAACTAAGCTGCAGAAGGTGGCAAGCTAGAAGAGAAGTGAAAGTCTGACCAAAAATTATTAAATAAGAGTGCTATAGGACTACAGGAGAATTCAGTTTCCAGACATGACCAAATTATATGGGTTTGCCATTTTAATGCACACACTTACAGATGGAGATGGCTTTTAGGACAGGAGCAAGGAAATGAGGTGTAAAATGTTCATTACATAAAATCCTCCTTCTGTCATGGTGCTTCAGCTTAATCTTGCTCTTATTCTTCCATCATGCCCCTTTTCTATCTCTTTCTTTCCCTTTCCTTACTGCTATAACATGCAGGTGTAGACCCATACAGCAGTTTGTCACAGGTTGGTTGTTTCTGATGAGCTCATCAATGCAGCATGTTACCAATAGTTTGCACAGAATCCCAGAGTCCCAGTATGGTTGCTAAACCAGGGTCACCAGTAGGTTGTCCAGGACTGCAATGTCCTGGAATCTCTCCAGAGAATTATTCCAATGATGATGGGAGGGACTATTGCCAAGGTCTTGCAATGCCAGGACAAGGGGCAATGGGTTTGAACTGGCAGAGGGGAGATTTAGACTGGATGTTAGGAGGAAATTCTTTAGAGTGAGGGTGGTGAGACACTGGCACAGGTTGCCCAGGGAGGTTGTGGCTGCTCCCTCCCTGAAGGTGTTCAAGGCCAGGTTGGAGGAGGCCTTGAGTGCCCTGTGCTAGTGGGAGGTGTCCCTGCCTATGGCAGGGGATTGGAACTAGATGATCCTTGAGGTCTCTTCCAACCTTACTATTCTATGATTCTATAATGAGACTCCACAAACTCTCTGGGCAGCCTGGGTCAGGGCTCTGGCACCCTCACAGAAAGTAAGTTTGTGCTCATGCTTAGGTGGAACCTCCTGTGTTCTACTTTGTTCCCATTACCCCTTCTCCTGTCACTGAGATCCACTGAAAAGAGTGTGGCCCCATCCTCTTGCCCTCAGTCTTTAGCTATTGCTCAGCATTGAGCAGATCCCCTCTTGGTCTGCTCTTCTCCAGGCTAAACAGACCCAGGTCTCTTAGCCTTCCTCATCAGAGAGATTCTTCAGTCCCTTCAGCACCTTCATAGCCTCCACTGCACTCTTTCCAATAGCTCCTTGTCTCTCTGGATCTGGGGACCCCAGAACTGGACAAATTATTCCAGATATGGCCTCCATAGGGCAGAATAGAGGACTAAGAGAACCTCCCTTGACCTGCTGTCCACACTCTTTCTGTACCCCAGGAGACTTTCTTGGCCACAAGGACATATTGCTGGCTCATTAGTTTGATGGCTTGCAGCTAAGCATACTGAAATAGGTGTTGCTCCATGTTTTGTAAGAGGAACCAAAGGCACATTTTATTTTCATGATATCTGAGGTCCCTTATTCCATAAACCACCCAAACATTGGCTCTTGCCACAAAATGGCAAGCCAAAAAGTGACTTCACCACTCAGTCCATGAACATAACTTGCTTTTCATTCTGCTGTTCAAACACTGTGACTTCAACACAGCAATAGTTCTGCTCTGCTCAGTGCAGTTCTCACCACACGTCGTGGTCGCAAGACCAAGCCAAATGAGCTGCTCTGTGTTTGCTGTGACGCCAGGAGTGCGTGGCAGCGAGGATCAATTTTAATCACAATAATTGATCCGTTCCCTTAGTCATTCCTGGTGTCAGACACACGTGATGTGCAAAAGAAAGGAGATGTTAAAAAGAAGTTCAGGGAACAGAACATCAGAACAAGTCATTCTAGGTATGATACAAACACCACTGAGAACTTTAAAAGCAATGCTGTGGGGGGGACACTTGTAATTAAAATGCAGTTTTCTTGGGAGATGCCAAGGAAAAGCAATACAGGGATTCGACTTGCCTTATATTTAAAGTCTGCATGTAGCAGAAAGGAATCAAGGGATAAAGACATGATGGAATGTGGGATATTTGCTAGCCAATGCATTTATACATCTCTGAAGTCAAAGCAGTTGGCCACAGAAGGCTGAGTGATGTTTGCTGTGGGGGTAGGCCAGGCAGCTTGGCCCTCTTGCTCTTTTCTGATGGAGGAACACTGGCACGGGAATGTGGACACATTTCCCACTGTCTCCTCTGCTATTCTACTTGCAGCAATATTCAGTAAGGCAGATGGACCCTGAAGCAGTGGGAATTACAGATGGCCCAAACCCACCAGTGACACACCAGATTTCCATTTAAATGGATGGCAACTACAGTGAGTCAGGCTCAAACAAGTTCGATAAGGTTTATGAGATTCAACAAGGCCAAGGTTCAACTAAAATGATTCTATGATTCTGAGCCAGCCTCTCCTTCTCATCCTCTCTGGTTTTCTTTTGAAGTGCCACCCTCTTCTTAAGAGTTTCATGGAAAGAACTTTTCCAGTATAGGCATTATTTTTATGAAGTAGCAGAGAGATGTCTTCTGTCTCTTCAGAGAACAGAAAAGGAAAACAGAGATGTAAGAGTTCTGTAATTGGATGTACTGGTCTGGTGCTCATATCCAACCTGCCAGGATCTGAAAAGCAAGCATTAAAAAATCATTTCAATGCAACCATTTAGCTCTCCAATACTGGCATTAATTGTCTGACTCTCTACCTTTGAGCTCCACCAGAGCAATGCACTGGATTTGAAAATGAAAATAGGTCACTCTGTTTAAGGCCTTGCCTTGCCTTTTGCTTCCCTGCCTTGCCTTTCCCTTCCTTGCCTTGTCTTTCCTTGCCTTTCTTTCCCTGCCTTGCCTTTCCCTGCCTTGCCTTGTCTTTCCTTGCCTTTCTTTCCCTGCCTTGCCATTCTCTTCCTTGCCTTGTCTTTCCTTGCCTTTCTTTCCCTGCCTTGCTTTTCCCTTCCTTGCCTTGTCTTTCCTTGCCTTTCTTTCCCTGCCTTGCCTTTCCCTGGCTTGCCTTAACCTCTCCTTGCCTCTTTAGCTGCCTTTCCCTTCCCTGCCTTGCCTTGCTTCTCCTTGCCTCTTTCACTGAGCACGGGAAAGGTGTTTTTTTCAGTGATGATCCAAACAAATTTTCTCTCCTTGCACAGTGTTTGTCAGAATGGTTTATTCTCTACAGGAATCACTTCTGCTCTGTATTTGTCATTCCTTATGATCGCTACAATTCCGCACAACACAGTAAATAATAGCAAGTTCCAATGCAGCTCTTTTCATACCAAGCCCACGACAGGGCTCTTTGTGGCCCATGAATACTCCCGACGAGCCTTTGCTGCTTTGCTAGGCCCTTTTTCTGTGTTAAACCCCTCCTGCAATGTGATCTGAGCCTTTTCCCCTTGGTGCAGGTGGAATCCGCGGCGGCGGTTGCTGTCTGCCCGCGGCTGACTCATGCGCTGCTGGCGTCAGGCACCGCCGCGGCAGCTGAGCTCTGAGCCAGCGCCTGCAGCCCGGCTGCAGCCCTGTCACCTCCGATCGACCGCCTGCTCCCTCACTGCTCCCTCGCATCGCCACCTTGGCCTCTGCTCCGGGGCCGAGGCATGGGTAGCCCACCCCCATGCTTTGCCCCATTCCTGTGCTGCCTGCGGGGGGAACCGAGAAGGGCATCTGGACCCGTTTGCGACTTTCAGTGCAAAGTCACAGTGAAGGACGTGCGCTGCTCAGACACCAGCAGATCCTAACGGTTGGGCTAGATGATCTTGAAGGCCTCTTCCCACCAAATGGATTCTGAGATTCTATGATCCTACTCCAAATCATCTTATATTGGCAAATAATTCCTTCCCACTCACTCACCAAATTCCTCTGTGTGCCGCCTTGTACTCCCTGCCTGCTTTTACCCCTGCCTTTTTGCCCAGGTACCCTTGGGGACTCTCTCATTCTCCTCCTCTGCCCCTGGCACAGAAAGGAAAGTTTGTGAGGCTGTTTGAGTCCAGAGTCCTGAGCCCAAAGACCCGACTGCTACAGAAGTTGCAGTTCTCAAGGTATTTTTTTGGGACCTTTTGCCTCGCTCCTGGTCTTTGTGGCAGAGGACAGAAAAAGGCTGTATGGGATGGTGCCCAAGGACCTGCCAGTGGATAATGTGAATGTACAGCCAGTTAATGCTGTTAAGACAGCACAGACGAGTAGAGTATGCTACAAATTGTTCAAGACGTGCAGCCGGGGGTGACCATATCTGGGGACATTTCCTGCCTTCAGCCTATAGCTGAAGTGCATGGTCCAGATTGCAGAAGGGTGTCCAGTGCAGGAAAAGTCCCTGTGGAGGGGGTGGGATGCTGCTGTGCTTCATGTGATCCTTTCAAGAGCTCTGAGGTGGCTGGAAAAGCCCTACAGCAGGACATCACCTGTGACCAGCATGAATTTCATTACATAGTTCAAGTGCTGATGCATTTGAACATTCAGCAGCTTCTCTGCTCCTCTACAGTATTTAGGCAGGATTTCTTTCTCACCCCTCAGGTGCTGCAGAGTGTCCTACACACACAATCAAATTATTTGAGCTTTACTAGGAGAGAAGATTGGATTAGCAGCTATGAGCCAGAGCAGGTTATGCATTTCTGTGCAGTTTGATTTTCTTCCTGCTACCACAGGAACATGTCTAGAGGGGCACATATATAAAACCAGCAGCATTTGCCTTACAGGGAGACCTTTTTATAATGGCCACACATAGCTTAAGTGTAAACATTTTCATTTGGGATCAGCTAAAGGAGTCAGGGGTGAAGGGCACCCACAGAGCTTCTTTCCTTCTTACAGGGCAACCAGGAAATAGCATTTTCCTGAGCTTCCCAGCTGACTATCAGTGACAAATTGCTGCTTGTTCCCATTTAGCCCAGCTTCAGTTGATCTGAGTGTGTTCTATTTACAAGTGCCCTAAGATTAGTTCAGGTTGCTCCAGACTTCGGCGTGCTGACGTCGAAGGAGATGAACAGAAGTAATTTGCTGACTCACCATAACAATTTTCATAAAATATGAGTCAGGGTTTTCTTCTTTCATGCAGTGATGAAATTAGGTTAGCGTGCTTTGCTGAGCACTGAGCTCTACTCTTTGTGCTCCCAGGAGCAACTAATGTTCCTATGGGATATTTTTCAACATGCAACTAGGTTTATGAGGCCACATCTCCAGTTTCCTTTGGCTTCCCAATAAACTGATGTGCACGACTGTGTCTTGAATTAGAAGCTGCTTCTGCACTCCATTAAATAGCCATGATACCAAGTGGATTTTCTCCAGCCTCTCACCAGTTGGACTATTAAATCTCCAATTAAATGTTGTGCTTACATGAGTTTCTCCAAAGTGGGACAGCTGGAGCAACATTCACTGCTTGTCCAGGGATCCACACTCAAATCAGAGTAAGGAGACACATCTCTCCTCAGACTCCTTTTGGAGCAGGGTCTTCTTCACATCTCTTTGACATAGAATCATAGAATGGTAAGGTTGGAAGAAGGACCTCAAGGATCATCTAGTTCCAACCCCCTGCCATAGGCAGGGACACCTCCCACTGGTACAGGTCACTCAAGGCCTCATCCAACCTGACCTTGAACACCTCCAGGGAGGGAGCAGCCAGAACCTCCCTGGGCAACCTGTGCCAGTGTCTCACCACCCTCTCTGCAAACAACTTCCTCCTAACATCCACTTTCAATCTCCCCTCTGCCACTTCAAACCCGTTGCCCCTTGTCTTGTCATTACCAGACCTTGTCAATAGTCCCTCCCCAGCCTTCCTGTAGCCCCCTTCAGATACTGGAAGGCTACTATAAGGTCTCCTGGAAGCCTTCTCTTCAGGCTGCAGAGCCCCAACTCTCTCAGCCTGTCCTCATATGCTGTCTGTTGGCAAAGCTTCCTCTCCTTAGGGTCCTGGCGGTGCCTTTCTGGTTTCCCACAAAGAAGCTATTTCAGATTGAAGTAGTTACTGTAGAAGATGACATCAGCATTTAAATAGATTTCCTGAGGAAATGTTTTAATGGTCGTTTTACAGCTTATTTTGTGCTTTTTAACTTTTTCCTCTTTGGATAAAGGTCAAGAAATTATTTCAAACAGACCAGAGCTTGAGCACCACTACAGGAAAACAGCTAATTGTGGCTAATTCCATGCTTTTACTGCTTTTGTTCATTTCCATTCTGAGCACCCATGGCAGAAGAAAAAGTGAGTTGCATTGTCTTCAGGGATGCCTTTGGGCGTGAATGGAAGCATTCTCCACTTCTAGGCTTAGGACAATAAATAAACTTAACAAGTCTCTTCACATTTAGGACTCCATAAAAGGTAGCAGGAGCTATACAATCTCTGACCTCTGTGGAGTTCTCTCCTTAAGAGAACTTCACACATTGCCAAACCCCAGCATGATGAGGATTCAAAAGGACCTCTGGAGATCATCTAGTCCAAACCCTGTGCTAAAGCAGGGTCACCCACAGGAGATGTGAGTTTGGACTCTCTGCTGAGAAGGAGACTCCACAACCTCTCTGGGCAGCCTGGTTCAGTGGTCCATCATCCTCACAGGAAAGAAGTTTTTTCTTATGTTTAGGTGGAACTTCTTGTGTCTGGTTTGTGCCTAGTTACCCCTTCTCCTGTTGCCAGGTACCATTGAAGAGTCCAGTCCCATCCTCTTGCCCTCTACCCTTAGGTACTGATGAGCACTGAGAAGATCCCTTCTCGGTCTTCTCTTCTCCAGGCTAAACAACCCCAGGTCTCTCTGCTCCAGTCCTCTCAGCATCTTCACAGCCTCTGCTGGGCTCTCTTCAGTAGTTCTCTCTCTCTCTCTTGAATTGGGGAGCCCAAGAACTGGATACAGTACTCCAGATGTGGCCTTGCTAGGTCAGAGCAGGGAGACAGAACCTCCCTTGACCTGCTGACCACACTCTTTTTAATCTTCCCCAGGGGACCATTTTCCTTTTTGGCCATGAAGGCACATTGCTACCTCATAGGGAACTTGTCCACCAATGCTTTCATGTCCTTCTCCACAGTGCTCCACTGCAGCAGGTCAACTCCTAATCTACACTGCTGAAGGTCTTGCCCTTGTCACACTTCATGAGGTTCCACTCCATTCAACTCTCAACTCAAGTAGTTCTCAGTAGTTGTATGGGGTAAGATCCAATTTTCCCTTCATGTCTACTAAACTGATAGAACAGCCAGAGACAGTGTAACTAACTTCCAAAAAGTGGCCTAGCACTCAATTCAAGCTGCCTGGTGAAGAGATGAAGAGCTTACAGTGCTCTGACAGTCACATGTGCAATCTGCTGGCTTCAATAGCACGCTGGAGAGAAAAAGTTCATATGGCTGTGTTCTTTTTTTTGGCAAGTGAATGCCTAGTTGACCTGGAAAATGCACTTACCCCCTCATGTTGTCTCAGAAGCATACACTTAAAATTAAGGCCATGAGGTTTGTTGTCTCAGGTGATTTCCTTTGAGAAAAGAATATGCATCATTTGTGACACGAAATTCTGGAGTTTTGTAAGGAAAACTTACTCCTGCAGTGGAATTTTCCAAAGGTAAAGATGATTTTCTTCCACCTGGCTGAACTGCAGAGCAGAGAGTGAAATTCACAGGCTAGCTCAGATCTAAATACACCTGAGAATTCGGGAAGTGTAGCTCAGGATCTGACCTTTACAGTTTCAAGCCTGGTAATCTTCAGCATTTTGCAACTGCCTTTATTGCTTCCACTTGTTCTGCACATCAAAATCCTTCCGAAATCTGACAAAATCTGAAAGCAGGGTCAGGTCCCATCATTACAGCTGAGGATTTAGGTTTTGTTATTCCACCACAACATGACCTTGCATTAGGTTGTCCACTGCATGCCCTGGACCTTGAGCTCTGCATTCATAAAATCCAGGGGAGGGCACAGTTCCAGGCCTCTGGGAAAAACTGGCTGTGCTTCTAAAATTTTATTCAGCAAGAAAGCAGTGCTGTGCGTCACTGGTCAAAAGATGACTAAGCTCTGGTTATAAATGATATCAGTGGTAAGGATTTACAGCTCGATTATCACAGTTTTCACTCCTATTGAACAATATTGTCCTTCTTAACCAGTGAATTAGAGAGAAGTAAATCTTTAAACTAGGTGTTTATTCAAGAGCTTTGCTGACGAGAACTGTATTCATGCATATGCTAAGTGCTTTCTTGAATTCAGGCCAAAGTAGGAGGAGGCAACAGGAGTTCAGGCTGTAGAGAGTTTGTGTTGTACATCACATCGCCAGAGAAGACCTGTTACAGGAACACAGGATGTTAGGGGTTGGAAGTGATCTCTGGAGATCTTCAGGTCTAACCCCCCTGCCAGAGCAGGACATCTAGCACAAGTCACACAGGAACACAGGGCTTGAAAGTTTGAAGAGAAGGAGTCCTGTGTCCAGTTCTGGGCCTCTTGATTTTCAAGAGAGATGTTGAGGTACTGGAAGGTGTCCAGAGAAGGGCACCAAGGCTGGTGAGGATGTGCAGCCTGTAGAAGAGGAGGTTCAGGGCAGAGGTCATTGCTGTCTGCAGCTACCTGAAGGGAGGTTGTAGCCAGGTGGGGTTGGGTTCTTCTGCCAGGCACCCAGGGACAGAAAGAGGGGACACAGTCTCAAGTTGTGTCAGGGGAGGTCTAGGCTGGATGTTAGGAGGAAGTTGTTGCCAGAGAGAGTGATTGGCATTGGAATGGGCTGCCCAGGGAGGTGGTGGAGTCACTGTCGCTGGAGGTGTTGAAGCAAAGCCTGGATGGGGCACTCAGTACCATGGTCTGGTTGATTGATTAAGGCTGGGTGCTAGGTTGGGCTGGGTGAGCTTGGGGGTCTTTTCCAACCTTGTTGGTTCTGTGATTCTGTGAGACTCCACATTGTCTCTGGGCAGCCTGTTCCAGTGCTCTGTGACCCTCACAGTAAAGAAGTTCTTCCTCATGTTGAGATGGAACTTCCTGTGCTGTAATTTCCATCCGTTGCCCCTTGTTCTATCACAGGGCACAACTGAGAAGAGGCTGTCCCTTCCTGCTCAACACTTAGCCCTCGGCTATATCTGTCCTCAGAGGTTACCTTTAAAATCCTCATTTCCAACACAAACTGCTCTGGGTGAAATCCCTCCTTTACTGAACTCAGGAGCAGAAGTCACAGAAGCTGGCACTCTTGTCCCATTCATCCCTTCCAGCAGCGTGGTGCCTGGTCAGGGCCACCGGCCTCTGGCTCAGCTGTGCTGGCCAAGATCCAGGCAACTGGAAAATACACCTGTCATAGCTGGGAATTGGTTTGAATTTGGGGTTCATGAGAGGTTTGGAAGTTCCCAAAGTCTCATAACCTTTCTTTTTTTTTTTGCTTTGACAGCTGGGACTATGAGTCAATATAGCTATAAATAATTAAGAAGAATAATAAGAACAAACTAATATAGTAATCTAAAAATATAAATGCTTTTCACAAATAGGTGTGTAAGGCAATATAAACTAAGTCAGTGTCTACGACATAAAGTGATGTTGACTCATGAGTGAGAATCTGTAATTACGAAGTGCTTTGTAATTGCTGCAGTTGCTTTACTGCTGGAGTCATAAAACTCTTCTCAAGAGCAAAGAGGCACTGAAGATATTTCTAAGAGCCCTAAGGAGTAACAGCTGGTTTGGGGATTTATTTTATGTTTCACATGGGTCATGTTTCATTGCTGTGAATTTTGTAGAGATAAAAGGTTAAAAATCTTGCTTTGGCCTAGAAGTATCTGAGTGCTGTAAGCTAATGTACAGACATGGCTATTTCAGGTTATTAAATATATTTGCCTATGATGAAATGCAGCTTAAAATACTTTCATGACCTTTTTTTGGCCAAGATATGCTCATTGTTATGAGTCACTGTAGCACTAAATCTGTGCTTTTTTTCCCCAACATAATCATGGTTTACCCATTTGGCATGATTTCTCTGGACAGTAAAGTAAATTATCTCTCATTTTAGTTCTGTGTAGTAGCAAAAAAGGGCAAATCTAGAGACCGTACAACAGCAAATATAAGGTATTTTAGTATTACAGTGGAACAGAAATGACCAAAGAAGGCACAAATGCCATAGCCTTACCCCATTAAGGGTTTTATTCCAGCCAGCCAGTTAAGTGGCTGATCAGAGCAAATAAATTTTAGAAGCCAACAGCTGGGAAGCCTGATAAGGTAGAATTTAGGACACTGAGTGACCAGACTGCAGGTGATGGTGCTTGTGTCAGCAATTTCTTGCACGAGTTTAGCTAAATCACCTTAATCTTCTGTTTGCATGCCCGAAACTTGAGATTTGCTTGCTGAGATTCCCTTGGCAACTTTATGCCTATGGCAGGGGGTTGGAACTAGATGATCCTTGAGGTCCCTTCCAACCTTACCATTCTATGATTCTATGATTCTATGTCCTCTTGCTATGACGGTATATGTATATTTCTATCTCCAGTGGATATCCAGGTGACTTTTTTGTGCATGAAGGATCCTGAAAGCAAAGAAGTTTTGTTGTGGCACTTCTCAAGTGACATTCAGCTTGGACATTATGAACGTGGAGTTTTTTTCTGCAAAAGGATTGTCAAGCCCAGGGTAGCGGTGGAGTTCCCACCCCTAGGGGGTTTCACAGCCCTGCAGGTGTGGTGCTGAGGGATGCGGTGTAGTAGTGGATCTGTTAGTGCTGACGGCTGTTTTTTAGCTCAGAGGTCTCTTCCAGCCCGAACGATTCTGTGATTCTCTGTTCTCAGCAACGGGCTGAGAAATGAGTCGTTGGAGGATGAAAGCCTCAGCCGCTGAGGGAATGGGACCTTCCTTCCCTGGTCACAGGGTTGGCAGGACCTCGGTCTCCCTGCCAAGCCGTCCTGGGTGCCCGTCTCGCCCCATCACTGCTAGGGGGATGGACGGGGCATTGCCGGTGGCGAAGGGTCGATGGTGAGTGGCCGAGGGCCTGTGCCGGTCACGTCCCTGCCTCAGGAGCTGTGCCCTGCTCAGCTGCGGTAGGGAGCAGCCGGTTTTAAGGTCGGCGTGAGCCCACCCGTTAAACAGAACCGTGCCTCGGGCCCTCCTCGCCCTCTCCTCAGCGGCCCCCGGCAGGCCTGGCACGCCCGGGGAAGGGCCGGGGTCGGGCGCGCCGCCGGGCCGTGGCTATGGCCGTGGCTACGGCCGGGACACTGCGCGGGGCCCGGGGGGGCTCTCCTCGCGGCGGAGCGTCCGGAGGCGGCGGCGCGCGGCCTCCCCCGTGAGGCGGCGGGCGGGAGCGCGGGCGTCTGGCGGGAGCCCCGGCGGCGGCAGGGCCCCCCCCACCCCGGCCTGTGTGACGCGCGTTGCCATGGCCACCGGTTTACGGTACAAGGGCCAGCGGAGGCGGGCGAGAGGGAGGGGCGGGACGCTTCAGCACCAGGGCGGCCGCGGACAGCAGCGGCGGCGGCCCCGGCTCGGCGGAGCCTCTCCCGAGCGGGAGCAGCGCCGGGGCCTGCGCCACCGGAGAGGTGTCGGCTGCACGGTGAGTCTCCCCTCGCCGCCCTCCGTGAGTTCCCGCGGGTCCCCGCGACCCGGTTTCGGCGGTTGGCGGCTGTCGAGCTGCGCGGCGATCCCCGGCGGGCGGACGCGGGGGAAGCGGGGCGGCGGGAGAGGCTGCGGGGAAGGGCCGGTGGCCGGTGCCGGAGCTCGGCGGTGCTCTGCGGCTGCCCTCTCCGCCGAGCAACCCTCGTTTGAGCCCGTCTGATGCAGGATCCCGACGTACCTAGTGGTTGCGTGTGGCAGCTCCATCTATTAATCCAGGTCCGCTGGAGCCATTTGTCTTAGTTAGAAAACTTTGGCAGACCTGCAAGCATTGGTTCGGGTTCGGCCTTTCTCAGGCGTTTTCCGTAAGAACTTTATCAACTTATAAAAAGCACAGTTTGGAAAATGCTCGGGGAGGGGAGGGAGGTTCTCGTAGCAGACGAAGTCTGCCGTGCCGCGGATGTTCCGTGGCGTGAATCCTGAAAACTTGCTGAATTTCGGGCAGGAGCTGTCTCGCCGAATTCGCCGCAGAAGTAGCAGCAATGTGGTGTTCATGCTCTGCTGCCTCTGTAGACACTGGAAGCTCTGGCATCTCTTCTAGACGGCATAAAGCAGCCCCTAGTATCTGAGGCCCTTCCTAGATAATCAGCGAGGGCAGGACAGAGCCCGGAGGTGATGGGCAGACAGCGAGCTGCTATTCTCTGCCCAGAACTATTTGGAAACGTTTTTCAAACCATCCTGCCTGTGTGCAAAGCAAAACTGCTTCCCAGTATCTCAGAGCCAGGTTTCTGTGTCTTCCCAGCCAGGAAATCGCCCTCCTGTGCTCACTGCCTTCTCCCATCCACGAGCACATTTCTTTGATGTATGTTAAGCCGCTGCAAATCTTTAATCTGGCGTTTATTATGCCATCAAAAAGAGCATGGTTGACTACACAGCATACACATTGTCTTCCGCATGCTGCATTAACAGAAGCAGTTTGCTCATGGCTCCTATAAAAAGCAAGAAGATTGCTATGAATAATGATGTGGAGCACTGTTAAAGGCCAGGAAATGAAAGTGAATTGAGAGCGGGCACTCTCCCACACTTGCCACTCTTTGTGTTCTCCTGAAACTATAGAGTCAGGTGTGACGTGTGTGTCTCATTCAGAAATGCACAGCCCATCCCCTTGTCCTTTCATCCTCCTGTGTGCCACGGCTGCAGCATCTATGAATAAGGAACAAGGTCTTAATGTGTGGAGGGGAGGATGAAACAGTCTGGATTATACCTGCTGCTCTTCTACCTAAGCCCTCTTGCATTCCCACAGCTTAGTCTAAAGAGAGCAGTAATAATTACTTTAATTTGCAGTTGCTGCAGACCTTTGACCTTGTGGCAGTGTTGCTTGCACACTCCCCTGCTCAGCTATGCATTAGAGACATAACTTCACAGTAAATTTTCTTCTGTTGCCTCATTAGGCATCAGGCAGTAGTAAGGATTATGTGCTCTGTAATGATTCAGCTGCCAGAAAGAGAGATGTGGCTAACATCCACCCTTGTGAGCAAAGGCCTGGACCTAAATTCCTGACCCAGAGAGCACATCAGCAGCTCCTGCTCAAGCTCAGAAGTAACTGCTGATGCAGTAGAGTCTGATAATCTATGAATCTGCTATAAATAAGGAAGACCTAAATGGACCAAGTTCCTTGAGATAGCACATAGAATTTGCATTGAGATTGAGTTATTTTGGAGAGTAAATGAAGCAGAGTTTTAGGCTGGCGGTGGAAGTTCATTCATTAATTAGCACTGCTTGAAGGAATGAAATTCAACCCATTGTTTTCAGAATGCTGCTAATCTGGATTGCTTTCATGGCTTTCCAAATTCCAGGCTCTAATGATCAGACTACATTGTCAACTGTAGCCCTGGGACTCCTGGCAGGGCTCCTCACCTCCAGAACAGGTTTGGTCTGTGCCATCAGTACTTGGCTGTAGCAAGGGGTGAACATGTTGGTGGCCATTGTTCTGCTTTGCTGCTTTCATTCATGATTAGCTGCTCTTGGTGTTTCACCCTGAGGTTTTTTCATAGAATCATAGAATGGTTTAGGTTGAAAGGGATCTCAAAGCTCAACCAGTTCCAACCCCTTACCATAGACAGGGACACCTCCCACTAGGACACGTTGCTCAAAACCTCATCCACCCTGCCCTTGAATACCTCCAGGGAGGGAGCATCCACAACCTCCTTGGGCAACCTGTGCCAGTGTCTCACCACCCTCACTGTAAAGAACTTCTTCCTAACATCCAGTTTCAATCTCCCTTCTGCCAGTTCAAACCCATTACTCTTTGTCCTGTCATTGCAAGACCTTGTAAATAATCCCTCCCCAACCCTCCTGTAGACCCCTTTCAGATATTGGAAGACTACTCTAAGGTCTCCTGGAAGCCTTCTCTTCTCCAGGCTGCAGAGCCCCAACTCTCTCAGCCTGTCCTCATAGCAGAGCTGTTGCAGCCCTCTGAGCATCTTGGTGGCTTCCTTTGTACTTGCTCCTACAGTTCCATGTCCTTCTTGTGCTGGGGTCTCCAGAACTCTACACAGGACTCCAGGTTGGGTCTGATGAGAGCAGAGTAAAGGGGGAGAATCACTTGCTCTTGATAGTGTTTGTGGAGTTCCCAGTAGCTTGATAGTTATCTGCACATGGGGATACAGTTTGTCTTAGGAATTTAAGACATATCTATATCTTACATGTCATATCTATGTCTTACATCTCCATGTTTAATTCCCACTGATTTTAAACGTGCAGCTCAATGAACAACTACAAGATTTGTAGTCCAATTCCAAGTCACGTTGCACCAACATGGTAACATGGAGTGAGGGATGGTCCACTCAGCATGCCAGGTAGCTCAGAATTTACCTCACTGCAGCCAGATGCCCTGCCATGCACATTCTGAGATGGTTCTGCATCCATTTAAATCAGATATCAGGTAGAGATTCTTCCTCTTGAGCATTTGACCAGAGATGTGGTGGAGGCTTCAGCTCTGAAAGTGTTCAAAGCCAGGTTGGATGGGGCCTTGAGCAACCTGGTCTAGCAGGAGATGTCCCTGCCCGTGCAGGCTGGGGTTGGAACTGGATGATATTTGAGTTCCTTTCCAACTCAAACCATTTTGTGGCTTGGAGAAACAAGTTTACGCCATTAGTATCCAAACATTCAAAAAAAAAAAGAAATCTCTTGGAAGTTAGACTCTGGATTTTCACCTTTGCCACCATCATCTTTGTGCAAAAATAACTACTCAGAGCATCAGCACAGAATCTCAGATGCCACAGGGAATCAGCCACGGACCCGTTCTCTGCTGCCATGCAGAATTAAAGTGAAGTACATAAAGGGAGAACATAGATAGCTGTAAAAATGGAGGCTAGTATTGAGCATGGCTTCTTTACATGGCAGATTTGCTCACAGATAAAGCGTCCTTCCAGGTTTTATCCAGCCAAGACGTTTTTCATGGCTCTAAACCCTCTTTCTTTCAGTACATATTAACAAAAGAATGGATCTCCTCCATAAAACACTCCAGACTGCTGCAGCAGATGTCAATTTATGTCAACATCAGCTGATTTTCTTCTCCATTACCTTTTGTGCTGGATCTTTGCTTATCCAGCAGGTCCTGTCCTCTCGACATCCAACGTCACGTCCGCTGTTTTCCCCGGTTGGTGCTGGGGAGCTTGACTCAAGAAGCGGCGCTGCCATCCATCCGCGTGATGGTTCTCATGCATTATTGATAGTGACGGAGAAGTCACGAATACCCACGGCACTGCTGCAGGCCCTTGGCCTCTTTCTTTGCTTCATCTTCTCCCTGCATCTGAGTAATAATCTCAGCTGAGGCGTTTCATGCTGCCTTCACCATGAGAGAGTAGCGGGACCCTGATCCTGTGCTGCATCTGGAAGCCTTTTTCCTGATGTATAGAATCATAGAATGGTAAAGTTGGAAGGGACCTCAAAGATCATCTAGTTCCAACCCCCTGCCATAGGCAGGGACACCTCCCACTAGTACAGGGCACTCAAGGCCTCGTCCATCCTGGCCTTGAACACCTCCAGGGAGGTTGTGGAGCACAGAAGACCTCCAGGGAGGTGGTGGAGCACGGAATCACCCAACGTGATCCAAGATCACGTTGGGTGATTCCGTGCTTCACCACCTCCCTGGGCAACCTGTGCCAGTGTCTCACCACCCTCACTGCAAACAACTTCCTCCTAACATCCANCTCATAGCAGAGCTGCTGAAGCCCTCTCTGAGCATCTTCGTGGCCTCCTCTGGACCCACTCCAACAGTTCCATGTCCTTCCTGGCTCCAGGACTCCATGTATTTTGAGTGGAGTTATGCAGTTTTTCTACTTTGCTCTAAAAAAACGTTTCAATTGTCAAAAAGCTGTTTTCTAGGGGAGTGCTAGAATGAAGATGCAGAACTGGGAAGAAATTCTTTTACAGCAAGTATGATTCAAGAGCTGGAGCAGCTCTGCTACAAGAACAGGCTGAAAGAGTTGGGGTTGTTCAGCCTGCAGAAGAGAAGGCTCCAGGGAGACCTCCTTGTGGCTTTGCATTACTTGAAGAGGCCTGTAAGAACACCCCTCTTAGCAGGGTCTGTTGTGACAGCACAAGGGTGGATGGTTTGAACTAAGTAAGGGAGATTTAGACTATGTATAAGGAAGACATTTTTGATACTGGGAGTGGTGAGACACTGTCCCAGGTTGCCCAGAGAGGTGATGGATGCCCCATGCCTGGAATCATTTCAGGTCAGGTTGTCTGGGGCTCTGAGAAACCTGCTGTAGTTGAAGATCATAGAATCATAGAATGGTAAGGTTGGAAGGGACCTCAAGGATCATCTAGTTCCAACCCCCTACCATAGGCAGGGACACCTCCCACTAGTACAGGTTACTCAAGGCCTCATCCAAGATGTCCCTGCTGACTGCAGGGGAGGTTGGACTAGAGGAATATTAAAGGTTCCTTTCAACCTAAAATGTTCTGTGATGACTCTATGATGCAATACTTTTAAGTAAATACATAATTCATATCTCTTTGCCCCACTTTTAGAATGTAGCTGGGAAAACAGCATTAAGAGGAATCCCACTTCTGTATTGTATAGCCAGAGAAGAACTTTCTAGTACAAAAATGGCATGTTATTTATTTTTTAAAATTGTATGTTAACATGATATGCACAAATAATAATACAGCAAGCAGTGGAAAACACAGTGATTCTTGAAGAGGACCTCAGCTTGTGAGACACATTTCTGTGGAGGCTGCCAGCCAAGCCTTGTCCAGGACACAGAAGTCTTTTCCAACATAATTTAAACTCACCACTTGCTGTAGCAGTCACCAAGAGCCTTTATTTGGAGGGATTCCAGACTGCTCAACAAATCAGCCTGTGCCCAGGGTTCATGTCTTCTACCATAAAATAATTCTGGAGTGAAACAGGATAATTGCTTGATAGCAAATACTTAGAGCAGAGCAGGAGGGATGCACAGAGGGCTTTGTGGAACACGACTGCATTTGTCTTCAGCTTCCTGGCTCACCCCGAGGAAAACTCTCCAAATCCATTGTACTACTGCATGTACTCTCAAAATCCACCCTCAGTTCTTCAATGGCTCAGCTCTGATTCAGAAGTGGTGCAGGCTGGGGGGAAGGCAGCATTGTATTGATTGAATGAACTAAGTGCAGTGTCCAGCTTTTTTTTTTTTTTTTAAATTATTGTCAGTGAGGGGGAAAAAAAATTCATTCAATATAGTCTGTGTATTCTGGTGGAACCCTCTCAAATTCAGTTTTGGGATCCTCACAACAAGAAAGAGATTAAGGTGCTGGAGTGTGTGTCCAGAGCACAGGTCCTGTGGGGAGCGATTGAGAGCACTGAGGTTGTTCAGCCTGGAGAAAAAGAGGCTGAGCAGAGACCTTCTCACTCTCTACAACTCCCTGAAAGGAGGTTGGAGTGAGATAGGCCTTGGTCTCTTCTCCTTAGCAGAAGTGATTGGATGAGAAGAAATAGCCCCAGGTTATATCCAGAAAGGTTTGGATTAGGTATTGGAAGGAACTTCTTCACTGAAAGGGTTCTGAGACACTGAAGCAGGCTCCACAGAGAGGTGATTGAATACCTGTCCCCAGAGGTGTTTAAAAGAGGCAGAGATGTGGTGCTGAGGGACATGGGTTAGCCCCAGACTTGGTAGAGCTAGAGAATAGTTGGACTCAATGATCTGAAAGGTCATTTCTGTTTCTGTGCTTCCATTAAACAGAGACAGCTGCAAACCTGATGGGATTCTCTCATGCTTCCATGACTGAGGCCATCCCACAAGGCAGGTTCTTGGGGACATTTTTGTAACTCTGTGGGTCTCCCTTAGCGTGAATGAGGGGAGGAAGCCTCTGGAGAGCCTTGACCTCTTAACACATTTTATCCTCTGAGAACAACCCAGAATTAGGACTGTAATGGCACACTGGATGGCTCATCCCTCTTCTGGCATTTGAAGAGGAGAGAGAATTACGAAGATGGCTAATAGATGGCAAAGGAGGATTGTTTCATTCTTTACCTTGCCTGCTTTTGCTGCAGTTTAGTCATAATAATGAGAATTTTTGATAAGTGAGCTCCATCAGCTTGAGTCACTGGTATCTGGAGTACTTGAGCAAATAGCTTTTGGTATTAGTCTGAGGAGCTGAGCAGAGCAGTCATGCACTGCTCTTGGAAGCTGGCAGGCAGAAAGGAGGATACAGGCATTTCTGGAGAGGGGGAGAGGATCCTTGGCTCTGGTTCTTGCTGATGCAGGGGAATCACCTTGAAATGCCCTGGGTCAGCTCATAAAGTGAGCAGCCTCCACTCTTCGTAACGCCCGTGGAAGAAGCTCCCTTGTATCTCATGGTGGGACCCAGGGGTGGCAACACCCAAAAGCAGTGACTTGCTGGCAGTGTGCTCCCACACAGTGTTCATGGCACAGCATGGCTCCAGGGGAAACCCCAAGTGTTATCACCTACACCCTGCTCATTTTCATGCTCCTTATGCAGAGACACGTGTGTAGAGGACTGTGAAATGAGTTTGTCAGTGTGTGGCATCACAACTCACATTTGAATGCAGGAATAGGAGAATATTCATGTTCTTCAAGAATGTTCTTCTTGGTCATTTTTATTTTCACTTCAGTTAGAAAAATCCTGGAAATCTGGAGTGCAGAACAATGAACCAGTGGACTTTTTGCTGTAGCGATGGTGGCCGCTGAGAATAATGTCCCAACAGCCAAAGCTCTTCAGCAATCTCAGCTGCTGCTCCTCTGAACATATTCTATTCTAGTGAGTGTTCTTCTGCAAAAGAAAACTGAACCAGAATTACAAAGCTCTCCCTCTCCTTCCCCTAAATATCACCAGGGGAAGCCATTAATTCTAGTCTAGTGTTAATCTCTTCTATCATGGTGATATATCCATTAATGCCTAGCATAGATCCATTAAACCTTCCAGCCTCTCACAGCAAGAAATAATAACAGTTCATTGTTAAAAAGACTAAATGATATGTTTCTGTTTCAAAGTAACTGATTATATATTGGTCTGACTTTTTCTCCAGGAGGCCAGACTCCCCATAGAATAGTAGAATTGTTTGGGTTGGAAGAAACTTTAAAGATCACCTCGTTATAAACCCCCCTGCCATGGTAGGGACACCTCCTACTAGACCAGCTTGTCCAAGACCCCATCCAACCTGGCTTTGAACTCTTCCAGGGTTGGAGCCTCCACAGCTTTCTGGGAAAGCTGTTCCAGTGCCTCAACACCCTCGTGGGGAAGGATTTCTTCCTAATATGTAATTTAAATTGAGCTTCTTCCAGTCTGAAGCCATTGCTCCTTGTCCTTTCTTTGTAAAAAGTCCCTCTCCAGCTCTCCTGTAGGCTACCTTCAAGTCCTGGAAGGCCTCTGTAAGATTTCCCTGGAGCTTTCTCTTCTTCAGGCTGAAGAACCCCAAGTCTCTCGGTCTGTCAGTCTCGCACGCTGAGACTGTTCTGTCTAAGCAACCCTTGCCGTTGAAGATGGAACTGGTCACCTACTTTCAGACTAACCAGAGCTCAGCCTTTGCCAGAGTTAACCCTTGATCCCCAGCTGTAAACATGAGCCATCACAGCATGGGTTTGGGGAGCAAGTCAAGGAACATATATTCATTCAATTAGTAGCCCATCGTGAGCTGGAACGTAAATGAAAGCTGCAGGCAGGTTCTGGCACAGCAGATCACTGCCCACAGAGTGAGGAAAGCAAGCACTGGGCTTTTGGCAGCAGTGAACTGGCATAGTCACTGATGAAGATCTGCCTCCTGTGGCATGAAGGAAAACGCCATAATATTTCTAATGAAGCAAACAATACAGTCCACATCCCCTTGGGCCATCATTTCAGCTTTTCCTGCAGATTAGGCATGCATTAACACTCAAGGTGTAGCTGCAAAGCTATCTTTGCTCAGAAGTGCCTCTACTTTCAGCACAGAAATTGAGATTGTCAACCTCAGCTCAGCAGCAAGGAGTAAATCCATGTGTACATCAGGTCAGACAGTGGGTAGGGCCCTGCTCAAGGGAGTTAAGTAATCTGGTCTTGGTGTTGTGAACTCTGTAGGACAGGATGCTGGAGTGGAGGTCTTTGGAGAGATGCCTAGAAAAGGTCACTGAGCTGTCAGCATTGAAAAGAGACACAATAAATTAGTGCCTTTATGCCAGCATTAGAACTGATCCAAAGGAGGCTATGAAGATGATCAGAGGGCTGTGAACCTTCACTGTAGGGACAGGCTGGGAGAGTTGGGGCTGTTTAGCCTGGGGACAACTTAGGGTGGCTTTCCAATACCTGAAGGGGGCCTACAAGAAGGGAGTTTTTTACAAAGGCTTGTGGCAATAGAATGAGAGGGAACAGCTTTAAGCTTGAGCAGGGCAGATTTAGACTGGATATTAGGAAGAAGTTCTTTCCATCAAGGGTGGTGAGACACTGGAACAGGTTGCTCGAGGAGGTGTTGGAAGCCTCATCCCTGGAAGTGTTTAAGGCAAGGCTGAGTGGGACTCTGAACAACCTCTTTCTCCCCATCTTCCTCCTTTTCTTTCCATGTCCTTCCTTTCCTCTCCATCTTCCTCTTTCCACTCATCTTCGTCCTTTCCTCTCCATCTCCTTCCTTTTCCCCTATTTTCATCACCATCTCCATCTCCATCCCTTTCCTTTCCATCTCTCTCCTTTCCCACCCCACACCAGATTTCCCCTTTTTTTCCCCCCAAACCAGAGCACCTGGCTCCTGTTGGAGTCTCCTCCCACCCCAGGTGTGAGCACTTTGCCCTCCCACCCCAGGCGTGAGCACTTTGCCCTCCCACCCCAGGTGTGAGCACTTTGCCCTCCCTCCCCACTCCCCTTTATAATCAGCCCCAGGACA
>VWZE01020458.1:57327-96063 GCA_013396675.1 Eubucco bourcierii
GGTCCCCTTTAGATATTGAAATGCAGCCCTGGAAGAACAGTCCCAAGTCTCTCAGCCTGTCCAAAGCTCCAAGCTTTCAAGGAAGTCACCACAGGACACAGGTACTGGGCAGGCAAAATATCACACAGAAGCAGAGAGTGTGAGGGGCTGGAAGGGACCTCAAAGATCCTCATCTAGTCCAACCCCCTGCCAGAGCAGGAGCACCTGGAGCAGTTTTCATTCCTTTCTTCTCTTTTTATCTCCATCTTCCATTTCCAGCTTCCTTACCCTTGCCTTTCTACCTTCCTTTCTCCACCCCAGTCTCTTCCCAGATGCTCAACTTGTCCTAACTACTTTTTCCCATTGGTACCAGTTTTTCTATTTTCGTATCTGCATTTGGTGTTTCTGATATGGTTACCCAGACCATCTGACCTTACATGGCTAACATGGTCAATGAAGTTTTCTTTGAAGATTTCTTTCCTCTTGAAGTCTCCAATTATGTGTTTGCCCACTTCAGTGCCGAGACAATGGCACAGGCTGCCCAGGGGGGTTGTGGCTGCCCCCTCCCTATAGGTGTTCAAGGCCAGGCCAGATGAGGCCTTGGGTGGCCTGGGCTAGTGGGAGATGTCCCTGCCCGTGGCTGGAGGGGTGGAACTAGATTGTCTTTAAAGTCTCTTCCAACCCAAACCATTCTGATTCTAGGATAAAGGTATTTGCACACCCAGTTGCAATTGCTGTGTAAGCAGTCAATGGGCCAGTCATGGAAACTGCAGCAACAGGCTGGACCTGCTCTTAGTCTGAATGAACCAACTACCTTGTCTGCCAGGAAACAAAACTTTCCAGCCATCCACAGACACTTGCAGGAAGAATCAAATCCACCACACCATTTAATATTTAATTTTGCTGAGCTCTGTTTGTTTTCATGTGGTTCCTCCGTGTCCCTGCCTGCCTACGAATAACATCCAATTCTTGTTCAAAGTCCCACAGAGAAAGCAGTAAGTTTGTTAACATCTTTGCAGAGGATTAAGTATGACTTGAAACCCAACATCTTCATAAGCACTTCCACTGCTTTTACCTTAGCATTTCCAACTTCAAAGGCTATTGTTATGACTGCAGGACTGCCCAGGTGCAATGCCTGATTGACGATGCACACAGCAGGTGACTGGTAGTTAACATTTGTCTCAAAATGAATGTTATTGTTTGTTGTTGGTTTGTTTTTGGTTTTTCCCCCTACAGCTTTCCCTGGGAGGTTCGTGTCTTTGTCACTGAGGAGATGACAATTCATATTTTTACTGAAGGATCCAGTGAGTCATCCCATTAACTCCACTGAAATACATGCTTGCCAGCCATCCTGCCACGGTAAGCAGTGGGATCCTGAGTCTCTCTGGAAACATTATTGAGGAGTTAGTCCATAGTATGCATTCAGTACTGAAAATAATCTTTACCTAAAGCAGTTCTCAGTGGTGACCACAGCCCCAGACAGACTTAAGTATCACTTTCCTGTCCTGCCTTGAGTTAGAGCAGAGCTGATTCTGTTCAGAGGTTTCACTTGCCAGCTCAGTCTCTTCTCAGTGCTGGCACTTTCTGGAGCTCAGGGCATGTTTTCACTGTGACTGCTTCTAGCAGTGATGCTGCTGATGGTTAGGGTCAGTACCAAGGACTGGGGTGCAGACCAAGGCCACTGCTGCATCTTGTGGCTCACACTGGGGTGCACAATAAAAGACCTCTCTTGTGAGGAGGAGTGAACAGTTTGGGTGACCCTAAAGTGACAAGTGACCAACAAGGGTCATTGCCATGGGATTCCATCCCATCTACATCATGTTCAGTATAAAGCTGAGGGATCCCCAGGGTCAAACCTGTTCTTCAATAGCCAGTGTCCAAGGAGAACTCTGCCTGCTCTACTTCTGATCTGTTACATTCCTGAATCTAATTCCATAATCCAGTTCCTGCTCCTGAGTCCAGTCTGGGACTTGCCCAGTGCCTGCCCACAGCATCAGTGGTGACAGTGATGTCACTGCCATCAAAGGGTTGGGTTTGATATTGGTTTGTATCTCTTTGTACCTCTTTCATGTTACCATTATTATTTTCAGTTAAACTGGTTTAGTATTCTTTCCCAACCCATTAGTCTCTCTCCTTTACTCTCTTTCTCTTCCCTTTGGGAAGGGAGAGAACTTCATGTTGAGTAGCTGCCACTCATCTGGCCCAGCTCTAATCCTGAACAGCTATTTTAAAAAACTTACTCATTTATTTTTACAACAAATGAGAAGACTGAGTGCACCTCATACCATGCTTGTTTGAACTTGGATACCTTGCAAGAAGGATCTTGGTGTGTTGTGGCAGCTGATACAGAGGCATTATCTAGCTGGCCTGTGAGGGGACCCACATGAAGCTAAGAAAGAATGTTCTGTGAGTCATGATGGAAAAACTCAACATCCAAAAATCCCCAAATCTCCAGCATGACATAACATGGATTATGTATTCATTCTGGTTGCCCAAATTAAATTCCTTAGTTATTTTATCCCTCCTGAGAACTCCCAGCTCATCAAGCCCATATCCTGGAACATTCCAGCAGAGGTGTAGGCTGTTTGGTTCCTTTCCCAGCTTTGTGCTCTGAAAAGCCTTTTCATCTAGGCTAAAGGCTGGTGCAGGCTGGCTCATGGCTCTCTGTCTTTCTCCAGGTTCTTGGGTTGGATGGGAGAACGTTTTTGTTGTTGTCGATGAAGTCTCCCCTCCTCCTCTGCTTGCTTGTTCTGTGCTTGAAGGTGCTGTTCTGTGGCACAGTCCAAGCAGACTGCTTTCTGCTGCAGTGGGTTTTGCACACCATGCAGCCTTATCTCACAGGAGAGGAGCATATGGCCTGGAGTTATTATTTGTTATTTCAGGGTAACTAGATGGCAACTGTACTGAAAACTTATGGCAGCTCATGCACTATCTCATGATAACAGGATAAATAAACAGGATCTTCACTGCACACATTAGCATTAATGGAAGGGAAAACTCAGCAAAAACACTGTCAAACCAGTTTAAATCTGTCCCTGTTAGAGGATTGCCTCAGATGCTTTACTGCCTCTCCCTCTGTCATGTGTTAAGTGATAGCTGGGACTCCTTCCACGTTTGACATTCCTGCCTTCAGACCTAACACCAGCTGCAGTCCTTGAGTCAGTGAGCATACAAAACACTTTAAGAGGCAGTGGGTTTAAACTGGCAGACTTAAACTGCCTTAAACATCCTCCTGGATGTCAGGAGGAAGCTCTTTACAGGGAGGGTGGTGAGACACTGGCATAGGTTGCCCAGGGAGGTTGTGGAGCACAGAATCACCCAACGTGATCTTTGATCACGTTGGGTGATTCTGTGCTCCACAACCTCCCTGGAGTAGTTCTGTGCTCCACAACCTCCCTGGAGTTGTTCAAGACCAGGTTGAATGAGGCCTTGAGTGACCTGTGCTAGTGGGAGGTGTCCCTGCCTGTGGCAGAGGGTTTGAACTGGCTGAGCTTTGAGGTCCTTTCCAACCTTACCATTCTGTGATGATTAGACATATCTATCTTTGAGCTGAAGAAAAGCTTTTAGCAAGATATTATAGAAATCATTAGTGATGTGTATGAGCAAGAGCAACCCAGAGATCTAACAGAACTGCAGTTGTCACCCTGAGCATCTCCTGGGGTAGCCCCAAAAGCAAGGTGCCTGCAGCAGCTTACAAGACACTTTGATCTGTAAAAGGTGCACTTGCAACTGAATTTTGGTGCAAACAGAATCATGGAAACATGCAGGTTGGCAAAGCCCCTCAGGAGCACCAAATCCAACCTAGAACCCTACTCTACAAGATTCACCTTAAAATGTATCCCTAAACACCACATCCCAACCACCCTTAAACACAACCAGGCTGGGTGACTCCACCACCTCCCTGGGCAACTCATTCCAGTCCCTGACCATTCTCTCCATGAAAGGTTTCTTCCTGATGTCCAATCTAAACCTGCCCAGCCTCAGCTTGAGGCCATTCCCCCTTGTTCTGTCTCCAATTCCCTGTGAGAAGAGACCAGCAACAGCCTCTCCACAACTTTCCTTGAGGTAGATGTAGACAGCAATGAGGTCTACAAAGAACTGTTTGCCAAGCAAAGACAATTGGAGCATTAAACTATTCCACAGAATTGTAAACCAGACAAATGGGGGAGCAGATAAAAGCAGAGAAGAGAATGGAGCTAACACAGCTGCACAAAACCTGCTTCAAATCTATCCTGCTTCAGAATGCCAGCACATTCCATTGGAAATACACTGAAGCAACATTACAGAGTATATAAAAAGAGACTTGCAACAGTTTATTGCTAAAACGTGAGCTAAATCAGATGAGAGTGTCCTTTAGATTGTGAGTATCTGTTCCTGTGAAGGTTGTGTGGAGCATGAAAGCTATCATTAGCCTGGCAGATTTTCATCACTCACTTGTAAAACCAGATCTGCTTTTATTTTTTTCAGATGAAGCTGATCTATGGCAGAGTGCTAAAAGGTGCTTAACTAAATCTTTTAGCATCCTTGTACAACCCAGCTCATAGTTTGTCGAGTCCAAATCATGCTGAACAAAATTAGTGTCTCATGTAAATAGAAAAATAAGCAATCAAAATTAGCAGAGCTGCCTTTTAATGCTCCCATAGTAACCAAACCTTTTCCCACACTGCAACCACATCATCAAGGGAGAGTATGAGAAGACATGACCTCAAGTTGTGCCAGGGGAGGGTTTGATTGGATATTAGGAGAAATTTCTTTCCTGAAGGAGTGGTTTAGCCATGGAACAGGCAGTCCAGCAAAGTGGTGGGTTCAGCTGCCCTGGAAGTGTTCAAAAATGTGTAGATAGGGTGCTGAGGGATGTGGTTTAGTGGTGGACTTGGCAGTGTTGGATTAACTGTTGGATTTGATGATCTTCAAGGTCTTTTCCAACCTCTATGATTCTATGATCAGCTGAATGCAACCACTCAAGGACAAACTGCAACTTAAATGAGGGAATCATAGAATCATAGAATGGTAAGGTTGGAAGGGACCTCAAGGATCATCTAGTTCCAACCCCCTGCCATAGGCAGGGACACCTCCCACTAGTACAGGTTACTCAAGGCCTCATCCAATCTGGCCTTGAACACATCCAGGGAGGGAGCATCCACAACCTCCCTGGGCAACCTGTTCCAGTGCCTCACCACCCTTACTGTAAAGAACTTCCTCCTAACATCTAGTCTAAATCTCCCCTCTGCCAGTTTAAGCCCATTGCCCCTTGTCCTGTCATTGCAGGACCTTGTAAATAATCCTTCCCCAGCCTTCCTGTAGGCCCCCTTCAGATACTGGAAGGCTACTATCAGGTCCCCTCGAAGCCTTCTCTTCTCCAGGCTGAAGAGCCCCAACTCCCTCAGCCTGTCCTCACAGCAGAGCTGCTCCAGCCCTCTGATCATCTTTGTGGCCCTCCTCTGGACCCGCTCCAACACTTCCATGTCCTTCCTGTGCTGAGGGTTCCAGAACTGCACACAGTACTCCAGGTGGGGTCTGACGAGAGCAGAGTAAAGTATGAGGATAATATATCAGAAAACCTGACTAGGTCTGAACCATCTTGTTCTGTGCCTTTCCAACCAGTATATGTAAAAGAAAACACCCAGAAAACTACTTTGCCTCTTTGCTTTATCTGGCAGAGAGATTTGATCAGGCAGGATTCAGGGTCCATTGCACTCTGTAGTAACATTTTGAATTCCATAAATGAAAAACTAAGACTAATCTCTAGGAGAGGCACTGGTGTGGCCACACCTTGAGAGGTGAGTTGTCTTTGGGACCCTCACTGCAAGAAAGAGGCTGAGGTGCTAGAGTGCCTCCAGAGAAGGGCAGGCAAGCTGGTGAAGGGTCTGGAGAACAGATCTTAGGAGGACTGGCTGAAGGAAGTGGGATTGTTTAGCTTGGAGAAAAGAAGGCTGAGGGGAGACCTCACTCACTGAACTGTCTGAAAGGGAGGTTGGAGAGAGGTGGGTGTTGGGCTCTTCTGCCAGGTAACAAGTCATAGGACAAGGGGAAATGGCCTTAAGCTGCACCAGGGGATGTTTGGGTTGGATATTAGAAGAAAGTCCTTCACCAAAACTGTTCTCAAACATTGGAATAGTCTCCCCAGGGTGGTGGTTGAATCCCCATCCCTGGAGTGTTTAAAATCCACAGAGCTGTGGTGCTGAGGGATGTGGTTTAGCCCCAGACCTGGTAGAGTTAGAGAACGCTTGGACTTGATGATGTCAAAAGCCTTTTCCAACTGAAACAAATCTGTGATTTTTCCAGCCTCTCTTCCCATTAACCAACCCAAACCCAGCACTTGCTTGTGTTTGGCTTCAGCTGGCTACTGTGGTCTCATGCAGTGAGTTGCCTTCCCTTCACCTCTTGGCTTACACAACACTTTGACTAATTAGAACTTCCTTACCGCTGCTGATTTATTGTAACTGAGGCGTTACTAATAACTCCTGACATTAACTTGGGCACCTCAGTAAATAAATTTGCCACTGCTGTAAGAAATAAGGTTCCTAATGCCTATAATATTGCTTGGACTTCGTTCTTGTTGCCAGAGAAGGGCAAACAAAGGTGGTGAAAGATCTGGAGAACAGATCTTTGGAGGAAAAGAATAAGAGAGAGTCCTTCTAGGAAATTTCTTCTAGTCCTTCTGGTTGTAAGCTATAAGCAATCAGTTATGATGATAATAAAAAAAAATGTCTGTCTGAAAATTAATTACATCCTTGTCAACTTAATTCCTGCTTTTCCTAGGACATTTTCATTCTTATCAAAGCTGAAGGTACAATTTCAGCATGGAATTCATAGTATTTATCCTAAGACAGTTCTCAGCTGTTAATGTTGAAGCTCTGAACTCACAAAGCAGCACTTACGAGAAATGACATTTAGAGATACGACTCTTCAACACAAAAGAGATATTTACCCTTGTTACCTTTTGCTGTCATTTTAAAATCTTAGTATATTGCAATAAAACCTGAAATAACTATAAACATCTAGCAATAAAGGAAGGATTTCTGAGCTTGTTTAGGGATATTTCCATCTTCTGACTTTCAAAAGGTGTTTGAAGAGGGTCCCACTGCTCAAAAGGGAGGTGAATTTCAACTTTCTCTTCTCTAAGCCCTTTCTTCCATATCACAGCATCACCCTTGAGAAGCTCTTTCTGAGCTTTGCAATATCAGTCAAATCACATAACAAAGCCTACAACTTCTACAGCACTTCTGACTGCTCTCTTTGCTAGTAGATCCTGAGAGCAGCTTCCCTGTCCTCAGTACCATAGGTGACAAACGTGGCAGCCAAAAGATTTGTACAACAACCTCCTCTCCAAACCTTTTTGTGCCACCCATGGCTGTGCTGCTACCAAAATTCACAGTGGCTTTCTGTGACAGCTGGTTTTCTTGATAAGCATCCACTGTAAAGGTTACAAAAGATGAAGTTTTTGCTGTAATGAAGAAATAAATGTGGGATCATATCAATAAACAGCTAAGCATGTAAAATAGGCAGTGCTGTGGGTGGCTGCTTCTCTGTCAGTTCAGATGTCTTATCTCCTAAATGCCTGCAGGAATATGGATTGCTGAGGGTGGCTGTCAGCATATATACATATGTACGTGTGATGGTGTCAAGGATTAGGGCTGGGCTGGCCACTAGACAAGTGGCAGATGCTCTCTATAAACTCCTCTGCCTTCCCAAAGGGAAGAGAAGTGGTATAAGAGAGACAGACTGATGGGTTGGGAAAGAAAACAAAGACAGCTTGAATGAATTCAGTAACAGCAACACGAAAGAGGTCCAAAGAAATACAAACCAATACCAAACCCAAGCCCTGATGGCAATGGCTGTACTGTGGCAAAAATCCCAGACCAGACTCAGCAACAGAGAGAGAACCACATTCAGAAGCTGGATGCTGAAAATGGATTCAGGAACACACAGAGCAGGATCAAAGGCAGAAATGGCAGAGTTCTCCTTGGTCATTGAAGAGGTTTGACTTTGATGATCCCTCCCTTTGATCATGGAATATAGAGACACATGGGATGGAATCCCATCTATATCATTTTAGGGTCACCTGAACTGCCAGCTCCTCCTCACAGTGGAGGCCTTTTATTGTGCACCCCAATGTGATCTACATCATCAGTTCTGCTCTAAGTCAACCCAGAATGAATCTGTATGGAGTTATACCCTACATAAACTACATGGTTGCACCAGAGCTGTAGGACTGAATCCAAGACCTTCACACTGTCAGCTCAGTGACAATTAAATTCCCTAGCTTTGGGCCTGCTTCAGGCAGCTTTTAAAGCATGTGCTTAACTTCAAACATATGCTTAGTCCCATTCTTTGTATGGAGCCCAGAAAGGTGCTGGAAATGACACAGGCTCTTGTTTAGCTTCCTTGGGAGTTGAACCTATAGTGGAAGTAAGTGAAAACTAACTCTGTAACGCTCCCAAACCATTTGCCAGCTCCTAAGTTACTTGAAATTACTAAACTATTTCAGAATGTGGAATCCAAAGGCAAGGGAAGGCAAATCTATGACAGTGTACATCTGTAGGCACTGCTGGTGAAGCAACAACAGCATAGATGATTTTGGAAGGGTTATTACCCAGTAGGATTTGACTTTATTCTTCAGCTTTAGCTGAAAAAAATATGGTTTAGCCATCTGTCTGCAGAAACATTTCTGGATGTTTCAGTAGCACATTTGCAGCGTTGGCAGGTAGCCGAAAGTCACACATCTGAGGGGGAAGCAAGATTGTGTTTGTGCAGAGAAAAGAAAGCCCTTTCAGTAATCAAAGTTGTTTTCAGTGTCTGTACCTCTGTCTATAAACTGTCTGAGCAGCAGCTTCCCGTGGGTTGAGGATATCAACACTGGAGAGTAAAGAGATGCCCCACATAACTGTATGACTAAAGAATTTTTACTCTCTCGAGCGCTGAAGAAAGGTTTCAGTATGTCCATAAATGTTCTCTTCTTTCACCTGCTTGAGGAAGCTGGTGAAGAAGCAAACACAGCTTCAGACTCGGCACCCTGGGGCACAGCAGCCAAGCCCTGGGGTTAATCAGAAAGTTCTCAGTAAATCACAATATCTGGCTGTGAGTAACTGTGGGATTTAGGAAAATTGGTGTGACAGGATTCAGCAATAAACTTTCCTGATGAACCATCTGAGCACTGACTACCCTCAAGGAACCAAGAAGGCAGAAGGGGGTGCAGCATGGGATGATGCCCATGGATTCTGGAAGATTTTTGGCCCTCTGCACTGTTTCTGGTGGGATTCAAGGGATTCAAGTTATAGGATAAGGGGCAATGGGTACAAAACAGAACCCAGGAAGTTCCATCTGAACACAAGGAAAACCTTATTTCTTGTGAGAGTGACAAAGCACTGAACCAGGCTGTCCAGAGAGGTTGTGGAGTCTGCTTTTCAAACCCACCTTGGCATTGCAATCCTGGGCAGCCTGCTCTGGGTGACTCTGCTTTGGCAGGGAGGGTTGAACTAAATGATCTCCAGGATCCCTTACCAACCTTCACCATGCTGGACTTCTGTGGTTCTGTGAAGTACTGAGAATGTTGCATCATTCCAGATGTTTTACAAGCCTTCCTGGTCTTTCAGTAGTCACTGAAGATAAAGGGAGATTTCTAGGCAGGACAGAACTAATTTGCTCATTCTGCTCATTTTAGCTCTTCCACAATGAGATTTATTTAGAGTTCCATTACAATCACCGAGTATTTAATGTTATTAACCTTTGAGGAGTTTTAAATGAAGTCTATATGGCTTACTGCCTTTGCTTTGAGTCATGGATTATACAATAACACAATGGCTCCTCAGCAGGATTCAAACTCCAGTACATTAAAATTCAATTAAAAGCCTGTGACAAGTGCAGTGGTTGACTCAGACAGTTAGCTGGGCTTGTGTCTCTGTAACGGGAACTGCTTTGTCACTGCACCAAGGAAGGCAGGCACACGTTGGTTGTAGCAGCACAATGTCAGGCCCTCTTGCAGAAGAGCAAGATCTAACACCTGTCTCTTCATTTCCGTTCCTCCCTAGTCAGCCAACCGACACCACGATGACTGAGGACTTAGACCACAGATTCAGCAGTCTCACCTGGGATCAGATTAAAATCCTAGATCAAGTTTTAGCCGAGGCCATCCCTATTCACGGGAGAGGCAATTTTCCAACGCTGGATGTGAAGCCCAAGGATATCATCCACATGGTAAAGGAGCAGCTCATTGAAAAGGAAATCAACGTGCGGGACGTGCGCCTGAACGGCTCGACAGCCAGCCACATCCTGGTAGAGCAGAACGGAACCAGCTACAAGGACCTAGACATCATTTTTGGGGTGGAGCTTCCAAGCGAGCTGGAGTTCCAGGTCGTTAAGGAAGCGGTGCTTCATTGCCTCTTGGACTTCTTGCCAAAATGTGTTAACAAGGAGAAAATCACGGCTCAGACCATGAAAGATGCCTACGTGCAGAAGATGGTCAAAGTCTCCACCGACCACGATCGCTGGAGCCTCATCTCGCTCTCAAACAACAGCGGCAAGAACGTAGAGCTGAAGTTCGTCAACTCGCTCAGGCGGCAGTTCGAGTTCAGCGTGGACTCCTTCCAGATCATTCTGGACTCCATACTGGGCGTTTACAGAGCCGCAGACTGCAAACTGGCAGAAGACTCTCACCCCACTGTCATCGCCGAGAGCATGTACGGCGACTTCGACGAAGCGATGGACCATTTAAAATACAAACTGATTTCCACCAGGAACCCGGAGGAGATCAGAGGAGGTGGCCTCCTGAAGTACAGCAACCTCCTGGTTCGTGACTTTAAGCCGGCAGACCAGGCAGAAATTAAATCTCTGGAACGTTACATGTGCTCCAGGTTCTTCATTGATTTTCCAGATGTTGCCGAGCAGCAGAGGAAAATCGAGTCCTACCTACGCAACCACTTCATCGGGGAAGAGAAGAGCAAGTACGACTACTTGATGACCCTGCGCCGCGTCGTCAACGAGAGCACGGTCTGCCTCATGGGACACGAACGCAGGCAGACTCTGAACATGATCACGATCCTGGCTCTGAAAGTACTGGGAGAACAAAACATCATCCCCAACGCAGCCAATGTCACCTGCTATTACCAGCCTGCTCCCTACATGAGCGACAGAAACTTCAGCAGTTACTACATCGCTCACGGACAGCCACCCATCATCTACCAGCCCTACCCGTTTCACATACAGGTGCAAAGCGGCATGGTTTAGGGCCACCAGAATCTCCTCAGCACTTAGACTCTTCTCTTTCCAGTTCTCTCCGTAATAAAGGCCTCATTAAAGCAAGTTCTAGCATCACTTTTGATTTAAGGACATCGTTTTGTGTGCAAGTTGCCAAAGTTCTTTGATTGCTCAATCTCTAAACCACTGTTAAGCAGATCGTGGAGTAAGTGAAACGGCTGTAATTCATCAAGTGTTTATTCTCCCGTGTGTGTTTGGGCTCCTATATTTTTTTTTTTCTTGGTGTGTTTTCAATGAAAAGAGAAGGATATAAATGATTCTAATTTTATAAAATGAAATGCACTAAGTTCTGGGCTCTAAGCAAATTCTTAAGTAAAATTCAAAGTGAAAAATCAAGCTCATAAAATACCTCTCAGTAGAGATGCCTGATTTTAGAAGCGATAGCATTCTGGGTACACTAAAGCAGATCATCCATCAGTGTGGTTCCAGCCACATTTATTTGCAGCACATTCTGGCAGTTGCTGTGGATGGGTTGCCTCTTGGTGGTTTGAGCTCTGGCTTGATCACTCTTCAAGTGCGAGTAGAAACGTGAGGTTGCTCTCCTCAGCAGAGTGCTGTGCAGTAATGGGTAGCGGGAAACATCCCCACCAAGAGCAGGCTTAGCATTTCTGTGCATCCAGAACTTCCACTGCTCCAAGTGAGAGGTGTGACTGTGTGAGTTGTGCAACGTTGGACCCCTCAGCTCTGCCTCACAGATGATGGAAGCTGTAAAAGATGCAATTCCTCTGGTTAAATTGCTCTTGGAAAAGGCAGCAATAGAATGAGATGGAAGATGGAAGTGGTCACATAGGGCTGGCTTTCTATTGCTAATTTGTTATTGATCAGAGATGCTTTAATGTTGAATAGGAGCCAGGGAGAGGAAAAAAAAAAAAGTAAAAAAAAAAAAACCCCAAAAAAAAAAATTTTAAAAGGGAAAAAAGGGGGGGAAAAAGGAAAAAAAAAAAAAAAAAGGAAGAAAAAAATTTAGCCCAGGACTACATCATTTGTAGGTGAATTAAAACAAGCCCTTGCCAGTGGCATTGAAAAACTACTTGCAGTGTGTGATTTGATGACAACTAGTAGCAAACAAGGATTTCTCTGCTGATCAGGATGTAAAACCTTAGTTCCAAGTTTGTGTGTGTGTGAGTGTTTACCAAAGAGCAGTTTTAAACATGTCACATAAGTGCCTCACTGTGCCAGTTGCGCCGTGAAGGTTGTACTGCTGCTGGCAAGCGTGCCAGAGAGCTCCTGAGTTAGGCAAAGGGACAAGCAGCCCCCTGGGACTCCAACAAGCACTGAAGATCAGGGGTGTACACCATTGGCCTCAGCAGAGGCAGGCCTGGGAGAGAGGGAGCTAAGGTGTTCTCACCAAAACTCCTCAAGTTTAGCTGCTGACGGCTGTGCAAGAGGGAATTGCGTGGAAGGGAGGTGCGGAGTGCGTGCAGTTGTCAAACTGGAGCAGCCAACTGGAGGTGCAAGAATAGAGTTTCCTACATCTGATGCTTGCCATGTCACTGTGTGGTCCTCTGAGTTCCTTCTGGGTACAGCACTGTGTGTCCTTATCCTCCTCATGTTTGAAAACAGGGACTGCATTTTATCTGTTTACTGCAGGGCTTAGAAATATCTTCTACTCAAGAAAGAGCTTTGGATCTGTTTTACACCGAAGTGTGCTACACACCATTTAAATCAACCCCTTCTTGAGTTTCTAAGGTCTATGATGTCCTGTTTGCCAGTGAAATGTAGCTCCTTTCCCCCACTACGTGTCTGTACAGGAGAACAAAGACAGCTTTGCTGACCATCATCACTGAAGTCAACTCTTTTCTGTGAAATACAGTGCAAAAACCTAACATTTCTGGAACGTAAGCAGGGTACACAAATCGACTTGGAAGCTGATCTCTTCTGTGATGTCTTTCAGGAGTACAGTACTATTAGTTTTTCTAGTATGTCCAGTTCCATGTCTTAAAGCACATTTGAGTTCTCTTCCACTAGGATCTTCCCATTGAGTGAAGTATATTTAACAGAGTTTAATATTTTCCTTGCTCTGTTATCAGATGTGCTGACACTCCATTTGCATGTATCACTTCTAAGCAGTTCCCCCTTTCAGGAGCAAAACAGAATGAGACCTGTTGGGGTTTTATTTTTAACTGAGGTGTTCAGACTACAAAGGAGACATTTCAGTTGGAGTTGGTGTTTGACAAATTCAGTAGCACTGTGAAATTCTGTGAGAGCCTTATGTAGGTGGTGTCCCTGCTAACACTTGTGCTTCAGCGCTCAGCTGGAGAGCCAAAAGCTGGACTGAGCACAGCCAGGACTGTCTGGTGAATCTGAGGGAGGTAGCCAACCACATGCCTTGGGTTTCAGGAGGGACTGGGCTCCTAAATACCCTGAAGTTGTTTGAAGATTTCAGTCCATCTGAACTGACCTTAATGTAAAGTAGCCACGTCAACTTGCTCTTCCTCCACTCGTGGTTTCCTGGCTCGCTGGGTGGAGAAATTGGTTGATGACTCAAGAACCAGGGAACAGATCAGCCAAGAAGGAGCATTTTCAACATGTGTAGCAAATGGTCTATTACCTGGAGAAATACTTCCAAAAGTTGGGGTTTAGCCAAGTAGAAAAATACATTGCCCTATAGTAAGGACTCTAATTTGTTCTTGAGTCAGACATTGTGAAAAGCATCAGGAATGGTGAATTAGCTCTGGATTTGTGTAGATCAGCTCTTCTGTTTATACAGCTACTATATGTAGTATTTCTTCCCTGAAAGGCTTCTCAAACTTTGGAATGGTTTGCCCAGGGCAGTGCTGGAGTCACCAGCCCTGGAGATGTTCCACCACGTGTGGACCTGGTGCTTAGGGACATGGTTTAGTGTTGACCCTTCAGTGTTGTGTTGAAGGTTGGACTGGGTGATCTTGAAGGTCTTTCCCAACCAGATATATTCTGTGATTCTGATTCGGTTTCAATCCCAGAATCCCAGCACAGAGGGCATTGAAAGGAACCTCTGGAGATCATCTAGTCCAACCCTGCTGCTAAAGCAGGGTCACCCACAGCAGGCTGCCCAGGATCATGTCCAGGTGAGTTTGAAATCTCTCCAAAGCAGCAGGCTCCACCACCTCTCTGGGCAGCCTTCTCCAGGGCTGTGGCACCTGCAAAGCATATGCCAGTAAATATGTAAATTTCATTATTCATCCAAGTTAAATAAGGAAGGACTCAACCAAAGTCCATGGAATTAGTGGGAAGAATCCACCAAACTCTGGCAGGCTTTGTGTGAAACCCTGGGAAAGTGTAAGGGACTTAGGTGAGTACCTGGAGGTAAAGGTGCAAAGACATCAATATGCAAAAATGTCTCAGGTATAAATAAACTCTTTAAATTGACTGGGAAAGGGTCTTGTATTTCTTACCTAGAGGTAGTCCCCTTCTGAAGGTGAAGTGAGGTTGGTGAGTTTCTCTACAAATTCTCACCTATCTACACTCACATATGTGGGCAACTAACAAAATCAGAAGGGTTTGAAGATTTCCTTCTGAATGTTTTGACACCTGGCAGCAGTATTTGAGCTGGGGAGTTGTTTTTTTTTTCCCAAGGTAGCAGTGAGTCTGTAAGCTAACATTAAGCAGGGGATGGTGTTGTATAGATGCTGCTTGCAAAACACTGACATCAACACGTGAGGTGAAATGCTGTGACCTCTTCTCCAGCTGCTGCTGACTTCATTATGTGCAGATCTAAATCTACCAAGACTTGAGAGAGTGTTCTCAGTCCCAGTTTTCTTAGCTTCACGTTTACATCACAGTTCTATCTTGTTCCAATCTGTTGAGTCATTATAACACCTGGAAAATTGTAAATGCTGGTTTGATATAGTTACACGAAACCTAAGGTTTACAGCTCGAAGTAACCTAATGTTGTCAGGACCTAAGTGTTAAAGTTCTAAGTGCTTTCCTAACCAAATGTCATTGGAATTTTGTGTTATGTTGTAAAAGGTCTGTTTGAAGCATTTGCTTTGTGGTGGTTCCTTTAAAATGTCATTTGTGAGCTTTTACACTCCATGCATCACAGAGGGGTTTGCAGTGGATATGTGTCCAGCTGCCCTCAGTCGAGGTGCTGCTCGTGTTGTGCTGAGCCTGCAGGTCTGTGAGCAATGGGTCTGGTCTACCAACACATCACTTTGATTCTCTGGCTGTGTAATTTGATGTTAGAGGACCTACATCAATGCAGATTTGGAGTTCCAGAGGGGTGGATCCTGTCTGGTTTGCAGATCTATCTGGAGAGAGGACAGCAGGGAGTTTGGGGGCTCAGCACGCTCCTTACCGCTCCGGATTTGTTTGCCTTCTTTCTGTCAGGCTAAAACCATGGGAGGGTATCCAGGGCAAAGCTGTGGTGGGTGAAAGAAGTATTTCACTTCCTGTGCCATCTGAAGCTGTTGACAAAAAAACAAACCTATTGTAATGCTAAAAGTGTGTATTAATCACAGCAGTGTGCAGGTCATTAGTCCACGGTGTTGACTAGTGCCTTTGGGTATTTGGGGGAGCAATCATTAAAAGAACCTTCTTGTTTAATGGATGGTTTGCTTGGAATACCTTCATTGGTCTGGTTGGACATCATGCAGCCCTCTTTCTAGCAGCCAAACTGGATTTTATAACTGAGTGCTAAAGACAGGGTGACAGCTTGTTAGGTCAATAAACCAGAACCCAGAGTTCCCATGGATCCGCTGTCAGGCCTACACTGGAGGTCACAGAGTGACCTCGCTGAGCATCATGAATATCTTTGGTACATTTAAGTGGCTCTGTGCTAGTTCTCAAACAGGCTTGTGTCAAACATCCACGTTTTAAGTGCCTGGATATATATTTATATAAATAAAACCGTGACTGTCTGCTGGGTCAATAAAAATTCATACTTAACCTGACGAATGATTTGACTTTACATACGCCTGCAAATCCGCTTTTACCCTGGCTGAATGCACACTGCCGTTAATCTGACACCTTTTTTACTCAGGCTGCAGGATTTCTGTTGACTGTGAACACAGCCAATGCCTCACAGGTTGGACCAAGGTCAGAGAGACTCCTACAAGCAGTTTGCAGCTGGGTGCCACAGCCACGGTCATCACAGTTAGGTTATCGGTTGCTCACTTGGATCTTCTGGGGCTTGTGGTGGGTTTTAAGTTTTTGCTTTTATTTTTGTTTCATGTCCTGAGTTTTGAACTTTGGCTGGCCTATGGACTCCTGGGCTTCATCAAGAGGAGTGTGGCCGACAGGACAAGAGAAGGGATTCTGCCCCTTTGCTCTAGTGAGACCCCACCTCAAATACTGCCTCCAGTTCTGGTGTCCCCAGTGTAAGAATGACACAGAACTACTGGAGTGGGTCCAGAGGAGGGCCACAAAGAGGATCCAAGGGCTGGAACACTTCTGCTGTGAGGACAGGCTGAGGGAGCTGGGGGTCTTCAGCCTGGAGAAGACTCCAGACCTTAGAACTGTCTGCCAATAGCTGGAGGGATCCTACAGGAAGGCTGCAGAGGGACTTCTTGTAAGGGTGTCTGGAGACAGGACAAGGGGGAATGGTGTAAAGCTGTGGGAGAGCAGGGTGAGACTGGAACTTAGGAAGAAGTTCTTCAGTATGAGGGTGGTGAGACTGGAATAGGCAGGTTGTGACTCTGTTCTCCCTGGAGGTGTTCAAGTCCAGGCTGGATGAGGCCTTGAGCAGCCAAGTCTGGTTGAGAGGTGTCCCTGCCCATGGAGTAGATGATCTCTGAGGTCCCTTCCAACCTAAGCCATTCTGCCTAACAACTCAATTGTATTTTTGATGATATTTTCAATTGTTCTAATACCAATCATGAAGTCAGTCATATTTTTGTGCTGTATTTTAAAAGTAACATAAAATATTTTATTTTGTAAAAATATTTTAAAATAATTAATGCAATCATACTGAATAATTCTTTCTGGGGATGTCAATACACTGTTACATCCCATGGACCCTCCAGTGCCACACAGATGAAGGAAAGGAATGTGCTGGAGCTTTTATCCCTATGGTAGAGCTCAGAAATTCCTGATTTGGGTGTCTATTGCCTTTTAGACTCTCTCAGAGCTGACTATAATCAGCACACTGCCTACACTTCACATATGGCAAAGGTGGGAATGGGCAGGAAAACCAACCAGCATCAGCTGGCATCACCCTTGGCAGCTGGAGCATGCCACAGCAGCTCCCTTTGCCCTCACCAGCCCCTTCAAGCTGCACCCCAAAACCTCTTCACTATCAAATGCCTGATAAGACTAAAGGGATGAGAAGGGGAACGGCAATGCAGCATGCAGGGGAATCTGCAAATCTCCTCTCTGCTTTAGTGACACTCAGAAATCAGCTCAAAATGGTCTTCAGTATTTCACCACTTTGTGGGCTCCACTCAGCTGTCCCTTGGGTACCCTCTGCCACACCAAGCTCAGGAGGGCACTGAGACACTCACAGCCTGGGGAAGGCTTATTTTCTCTTTTTTCCCTGACACTGCTCTTTCACCTGTTCCTTTCAGAGTGGAATGGATGTATTTTAGTAAAAACCTTCCTTTTAAAATTTTTTTTTTAAACCAGTAATAACCATTTCACCCTAATTTCATTTCCTGAGTGTTTCTGTTGCTTTGTACAGCCAGGTTTTTAACAGTCTGCCTCCTAATAAAACAGCAAGTGGGGAAATGGGAAGGCAACCCACGCAGAGGTGGGGGTTTCCCTTCCTTATATATTCAGCAGATACTTCCCTGAGGAAATATATGGAGGCAGAGGAGGGCTGTTTTCTTTTCTAGGCCCTGCCACCACCCCCTCTCCCTTTCTTTTTTTTTTTTTTCCACTCCATCAGTCTGGATCATTAAATACTATTTCATAAGCAAGTGATTTTCTCCTTAGCAGCTGCTTCCACATTCAGCTCCATTTCATCTTGTACCATTGCAGAACCTGTGCTTCTGAAATCACAATTAGTTACCATGGAAAGCGGTTCAGAGCCGCAATAAACACACTGGAAGGCAGCTCGCTCAGCTATGGCTTAGGAAATAGCACTAAAATAAAGTCCTCCAGAGACCAGGAGCCAGGTCGTGTGCATACGTGCTCAGGGGCAAGCAGCTGCTCGTAGGTGCCCAGGTTAATACCATTTTTCATTCTGTTCTCCCCCGTGTGCCAACCCCACCGAGGTGCAGCCCTGCTCCTCGCAAGTGCTGCCCACACAGGTGGATGATTTGGTCCTTAACTGCTATCTCTAAAGCTTCAAGACACATCCAGGGGGCAGTTTGATATTGTCAGCAGCAGTCTGCATCACTGATGCACTGGGAGGAGTGAGTCACATGCAGGGATGGGACAGTGGCTGTGGTGTAACATAGACATGGTGGTAAGCACAGGCTCACAGGATGTCAGGGCTTGGAAGGGACCCAAAGAGCTCATCCAGTCCAATCTCCCTGCCAGAGCAGGACCAGACAATCCAGCTCAGGGCACACAGGAACACATCCAGACAGGCCTTGAAAGGCTCCAGAGAAGGAGACTCCACAACCTCTCTGGGCAGCCTGTGCCAGCACGCTGGGACCCTTCCAGTACAGACGTTTCCCCTTGTGTTGAGCTGGAACCTCCTGTGCTGCAGCTTCCATCCATTGCTCCTTGTCCTGTCCCAGGCAGCAGTGAGCAGAGCCTGTCCCCCACTCCTGACCCCCAGCCCTCAGATATTTATAAACCTTGATTAAATCCCCTCTCAGTCTTCTCCAGCCTAAGCAGTCCCAGGTCCTCTCCTCATCAGGTAGTGCTCCAGTCCCCTCATCATCCTCACAGCCCTCCCTTGGACTCTCTCCAACAGATCCCTGTCCCTCTTAAACTGGGGAGCCCCAAACTGCAGTACTCAAGATGAGGTCTCACCAGGGCAGACTAGAGGCCTCCCATGACAGCCCTCTTCCTCCACCCTCTATTTCATTTCACATCTCTTTGGAGAGAGGCTGTTGACAAAGGCCTGCAGGGACAGGACCAGGGGCAATGAATGGTTTGAAGTGAGAGCAGAGCAGGTTTAGATTGGACGTTAGAAACAGGTTCTGTGCTGTGAGGGTGGTGGAACACTTAAATAGGTTGCCCAGGGAGGTAGTTGAGGCCCCACCCCTGGAGATATTCGAGGTCAGGCTTAACAAAGCTCTGAGCAACTCGATGAAGTTGAGGATATCTCTGCTTGCTGCAGAGGGGGTTGGACTGGGTGACCTTTGGAGGTCCCTTCCAGCTCAGACCAGTCTATGATTGTCCTGTAGATATTTCCATCCTGTTGTTGACAGGAGTTGATTTCACACTTGCTCTGTTTTGCTTTCGGGAGCAGACAGGGACATGCTGCTGCACATATGCTCCTGGATTTGTGCACACAGGCAACTGGTGGCATTTCAGGCTCCTCAGCAGCTGCCCAGGGCTGGCTTGGTCATCCAGGCTTCTCTACAGAGCAGAGGCAGTGGTGGGAACACAAGGCTCAGCTCAAGGTGCTGATGCAACCCCATGGTCCTTTTTATGACACCATTTGTGCCAATGATTTCTTCAGCATTTTACCAACTCCTGACACTGTTCAGACTATAGGCTGAAATTGCAGCTCACAGCATTGCCTAGAGGATAGAAATGGATGTTGAAATGTATCTCTTTTTATAGTATTGCCTGCTTATCCCTAGCAGTTCCCAGGGAGTGACATTTTCTTTTCAAGGCTCTGAATTCATGACCTGACTCAAAGGGCTCATACAGCCCAGCAGGTCACAAGAAAGAGCTGTGAACTTCTTGTATTTGAGTGCAAACAACTCATTACAGAAAAATCAGCATGGCTGGAATAGATCTCTGGAGATCATCTAGTCCAGCACTCCCTGATAAAGAAGGATCACCCACAGCAGCTTGCTCAGGATTGCAATGTGCAGGTGTGTGTTGGGCTGCAGCAAGAGCAGTGTGGGCAGCAGGCCAAGGGAGGGGATTCTGCCCCTTTGCTCTCCTCAGACCCCACCTGGAGTCCTGTGTGCAGTTCTGGAGCCCCCAGCACAGGAAGGACATGGAACTGTTGCAGCAGGTCCAGAGGAGGCCACAAAGATGCTGAGAGGGCTGCAGCAGCTCTGCTGTGAGGACAGGCTGAGAGAGTTGGGGCTCTGCAGCCTGGAGAAGAGAAGGCTTCCAGGAGACCATGGAGTGGCCTGAAGTGGGCTAGAGGAGGGCTGGGCAGGGACTATAGACAAGGTCTTGCAATGACAGAACAAGGGGCAATGGGTTTGAACTGGCAGAGGGGAGATTGAAAGTGGATGTTAGGAGGAAGTTGTTTGCAGTGAGGGTGGTGAGACACTGGCACAGGTAGCCCAGGGAGGTTGTGGAGCACAGAATCACAAAATGTGATCAAAGATCAAATCAAAGATCACATTCTGTGCTTCTGTGCTCCACAACCTCCCTGGAGGTGTTCAAGGCCAGATTGGATGAGTCCTTGAGCAACCTGTTCTGGTGGGAGATGTCCCTGCCTATGGCACAGTGGGGTTGGAACTGGCTGAGCTTTGAGGTCCCTTCCAACCTAAACCATTCCCTGATTCTGTGATTTGTTGGAAGTTGCTGGAACTCTAAACTCCAGCCCAAACACTCAGTCTTGCTGTCAACTGAGAGTCAGAAAGATGACTGCAAGAGACAGCCTCACAGTTGTGGGATTTAATAGTGTGGGACAAGCACAGCTGGTCTAATAGTCAGCCTTAAATAATTGATTGCATCGATTAGCACTTTCATTAAATAATGCATTCAAGGCAATGAATTTCTCAGCTCTCGTTAAAGGCAACAAGATGGTCAGGAGCCGTCGCAGCCCCTGTGTGAGCCAGGCACAGGCTGCCCGTGGCTTCCACAGGGGCTACAGCACAGGAACATCCAGGTGTGCCCCTGTGTGCTCTTCTGAACTGACATGGGATGTGTTCCTCCTGCTTTCTACCCCTGTGTGCTCTTCTGAACTGACATGGGATGTGTTCCTCCTGCTTTCTACCCCTGTGTGCTCTTCTGAACTGACGTGGGATGTGTTCCTCCTGCTTTCTACCCCTGTGTGCTCTTCTGAACTGATGTGGGATGTGTTCCTCCTGCTTTCTAACCCTGTGTGCTCTTCTGAACTGACATGGGATGTGTTCCTCCTGCTTTCTACCCCTGTGTGCTCTTCTGAACTGACATGGGATGTGTTCCTCCTGCTTTCTACCCCTGTGTGCTCTTCTGAACTGACGTGGGATGTGTTCCTCCTGCTCTCTAAGTGAGGTCCTAGCAACAAAACAGGTTGTGGGACAGAAACTAAAGAAAAGGTGAGCTCGCCGTGAGCCAGCAGTGTGCTCATGCAGCCCAGGAGGCAACTTGTGTCCTAGGCTGCATCCAGAGCAGTGTGGCCAGCAGGGCAAGAGAGGGGATTGTGCTCTTTGACTTTGCTCTGCTGAGACTCAACCTCCAATGCTATGCCCAGGTCTGATGTCACCAGCTTGAGAAGAGCACAGAGCTGTTGGAGGGCTGGAGTAGCTCTGCTATGAGGTGTGATGGTTTGGGAGTTCCCTGCTCCCCCCCCCACTTTATAAAATCCCCCAGACTAGACTCAGCCATAGGGAAGTTAAGGACTGAAGCTCTATTTACAGCTCAGCACAATGTACAAGCAGAGACAGACACAACAGACAGGAATAGTTACAGAAATATACAAGTTAATACAGAAACACAATCCCCAGAAATCAGTCCCCAGGAGGGGCTCCCAACCACCCTTCCACCTTCTTCCCACCTCTCTACCTTATCCCAGGGTTTGCCTTTTGTGCAAGGTGAGTTTGGAGGATGGGCAAGGGGGGGTTAGAAGTAGAGTGATTGGTTAGGTTAGCAGAGAGGCCAAGACCAAACCAGCTAGAGAGAACAAGATTCTCTCTCTGTGTCTTATCTATGTGTGTGTTCTTGGTCTTACACACCTCAGCAAGCCTATGAGTGAAGCAGGCATCACCAGTGTTTGCTTTGCACAGCCTATCATCTAAATTTTTTCATTAAAATATTCCAATTAGCCTCAAACCAGCACATGAGGATAGGCTGAGGGAGCTGGGGGTGTTCAGTCTGGAGTAGAGAAGACTCTGGGGGGACCTTAGAGCTGCCTTCAGTAGTGGAAGGGATCCTGCAGGAAGGCTTCAGAGGGACTNACAAGATTCTCTCTCTGTGTCTTATCTATGTGTGTGTTCTTGGTCTTACACACCTCAGCAAGCCTATGAGTGAAGCAGGCATCACCAGTGTTTGCTTTGCACAGCCTATCATCTAAATTTTTTCATTAAAATATTCCAATTAGCCTCAAACCAGCACATGAGGATAGGCTGAGGGAGCTGGGGGTGTTCAGTCTGGAGTAGAGAAGACTCTGGGGGGACCTTAGAGCTGCCTTCAGTAGTGGAAGGGATCCTGCAGGAAGGCTTCAGAGGGACTTCTCATAAGGATGTCTGGAGACAGGACAAAGGGAAATGGTTTGAACTGAGGCAGAGCAGAGTTAGACTGGAGCTTAGGAAGAAGTTCTTCACTACGAGGGTGGTGAGACTCTGGAATAGGCTGCCCATGGAAGTTGAGGCTGCCTTGTGCCTGGGGGGTCTTCAAGGGCAGGTTGGATGAGACCTTGAGCAGCTGAGTCTAGTTGAGAGGTGTCCCTGTCCGTGGAGTAGATGACCTCTAAGATCACCTCCAACCTAAGGCATCCTGTGATTCTATGGGAGAAGTGTGTTTTAGGGAAAGCTTTGTCTCCTCCAGGACTCAACGAGGTTATTAAGTGAAACTATGAAGCAAAACTACAATAAACCATAATAAACCTGAGAATATTTTAAACTGGGAAGCAGGTTTAAACTTCAGGTTTAAAAACTGAGTGATCCTGTTCCAGGGAAACCTGCTTTTAACATCCTTACATTAAAAATTCTTTTCATCCACTTCTCACTTTGTTTCTGGCACTTTCTTTTCCCCTCCCTGCTTTTGCTCCCTTTTTTACCTCTTCTTTTGGAATATCCTTATGGCTTAAAACACTAAGCAGAGTGTCTAAACACAACTGATGTAGACATCTGGGCTGAAGGTTGTGCAGGGACAATACCATGGAGAGCCCTGTCACATCAAACAGAGTTGAGAACTTGAGAAACTTCTCCTGCTAGTGATGTTAAATAGTGGATGCCTGAGCTCCTGTGCCCACACAGCAAGCTGCCAAGGAGGTGGTTCTCCAGCAGAGACCTTTGGCTGAAGCAGATTAAAGCCACAGAATCATGACAGTGACCTTTAAGGTCATTAAGTCAAATCATTCAGCCAACACTGCCAAGTGCACCACTAAGCCATGTCCCTCAGCTCCACATCTTCACAGCTTTTCAATGCCTCCAGGGACAGGGACTCCACCACTGCCCTGGGCAGCCTGTTCCAGGGCTTGACAACCCTTTCAAGGAAGGATTTTTCCCCTGATCTCCAGCCTAAACCTCTTCTGGCACAACTTGAGGCCATTACCTTTCACCCTGTGACCTGTTACTTGAGAGAAGGGACTGACACTTTCAGTCCGGACAACTCAGTGGTTTTCATCAGTCTCCATCTCCTTCCTGTCAGCTTCGGGGAGGGCTGGAGGCAAGAACTGAGTTGCTCATGAATTTCATAGAATCATAGACTCAAAGAATCAGTCAGGTTTGGAAGGGACAAGGATCATCCAGCTCCAACCCCTCTGCCAGGGGCAGGGACACCTCACATTAGATCAGGCTGCCCACAGCCTCATCCAGCCTGGCCTTAAACACCTCCAGGGATGAGGCTTCCGACACCTCCCTGGGCAACCCCTGCCAGGCTCTCTCCAGGTTGTTCCAGGCTGAACAACTTCTTCTTAACATCCAGCCTGAATCTCCCCATTTCCAGCTTTGTTCCATTCCCCCCCAGTCCTATCACTACCTGATAGCCTGAAAAGTCCCTCCCCAGCTTTCTTGTAGCTCCCTTCAGGTACTGCAAGGCCACAGTAAGGTCACCTGGGAGCCTTCTCCTCTCCAGACTGCACAGCCCCAACTGCCTCAGTCTCTCCTCACAGCAGAGCAGCTCCAGCAACAGTGACCAAATTCTTCACCAGCTACTTGTGGAAAACCAAAGGAGCCCAGCGTGGAGCTGCTCCCTTTGTCAGGTTGAGATTCATCATTCTTGGCTTTACCAGTTTGGGAGGCAGAAAGGAAGGCTTTGGCTTGTGCACCTCCTGCCCGCTGACCGTGAGGGAGCCTCTGCCGCCCTCCTGCCGGGCCCAGCAGCTCTATGGAAACACTGCCGGACATCATTATTTACGGTGCTTTAGTCACCCTGGAAACAAAGTAGCTGCTACCAGCCGTGACTTTTAACACAGTTAATTATATCATTAGTGTCAGTACCACTTAACAACCGGCGGATACCTTCCCCGGGCCAGCGCTGGCAGTGTTGCCATGGGAGTGACCCAACCGCCTCGGTGGGGATGTGCACAAGATGCAGCAGAGCCCCAGAGAGGTGTGACAGCTTCCTACTGCTCACCCTGGAGCAGCTCTGCTGGCTGTATGATAGAGAAACACTCTTTGAGGGACAAGAAGCCAGCCATGAATCATAGAATCAATCAAGTTGGCAGGAGAGCCAATGGCATCCTGGCCTGGATCAGGAGCAGTGTGGCCAGCAGGAGCAGGGAGGTTCTTCTGCTCCTGTGCTCAGCACTGCTCAGGCCACACCTTGAGTGTTGTGTCCAGTTCTGGGCCTCTTGATTCAAGAAAGAGGTTGAGGTACTGGAACATGTCTAGAGAAGAGCACCAAGGCTGGTGAGGGGCCTGGAGCACAGCCCTGTGAGGAGAGGCTGAGGGAGCTGGGGGTGTGCAGCCTGCAGAAGAGGAGGCTCAGGGCAGAGCTCATTGCTGTCTGCAGCTACCTGAAGGAAGGTTGTAGCCAGGTGGGGTTGGGCTCTGCTGCCAGGCACCCAGGGACAGAACAAAGGGACACAGCCTCAAGCTGTGCCAGGGCAGGTTCAGGCTGGATGTTAGGAGGAAGTTGTTGCCAGAGAGAGTGATTGGCATTGGAATGGGCTGCCCAGGGAGGTGCTGGAGTCGCTGTCCCTGGAGATGTTCAAGCAAAACCTGGATGGGGCACTTAGTGCCATGGTCTGGTTGACTGGGTAGGGCTGGGTGCTGGGTTGGGCTGGGTGAGCTTGGAGGTCTCTTCCAAGCTGGTTGATTCTCTGATTCTATAGTTCTACACCCCCACTGTGTCTATGATGTCCACAGTGACTCCAGGTGCAGCACACCTGCTCACACACACATCCCTAAACCCCTACATCCTGCTTACCTCACTCCCCTCTACTTCGGAGTGGGGGGAGCAGAGAACATCAGCAAAGCACTGACTCACCAGGGCTGATTTCTCCAATTTCATGCAGGCTTTGAGTTTCCCTACTCGAAGAGGCTCCTTCCTCTTCTCCCCCTCATTACAGGGGAGGAAGAGCACAGGCAGACCCAAACAGCTCTCGAATTTATAAATGCAGAGCAATCGATGTATTTTATTTGGCAATTATTGCCACAAACAAGCAGCCCATTGCAGTGGTGCTCGAATGTGCTCTGTAAGTAATGCTTCTCATTGTCCTTTAATTGTGTGGATTTGGTAAACGAGCTGCTAAAGGCTCTGTTAGTATTCATTAGGCAGCCACTACCATGGGTTTGGGGTTTTTTTTTCCCTGCAAAATTAATAAACCAGAGCTGTTTCCTCTGACCATGACGTAGCTGAGGTGCAGCCAACTTGCTTTTATGACAAGTAGCTATTGCTGCTCCTTCCCAAAAGAAGGTTATGAAGGTTACAAAGTGCCTATTTTTAGTTAATGGTTGTGTAATGAGCAGAGGTGCAGGCACTTACCAAGCTTCTTATGATTTCCAGGCTGCAGTTCACTGCCGAGCTGGGAAAAAGAATCTTGAAATACAACTTGCTCTTGGAGCCAGAATCACAGAATTATTCCAGAGTCCCAGCATGACAGGGGTTGGAAGGGACCTCAGGACATCATCCAGTCCAACCCCCTTGCAGAGTCACCCACAGCAGGTTGCCCAGAATTGCAATGTCCAGGTGGGTTTGGAATCTGGGCACAGAAGCAGACTCCACAACCTCTCTGGGCAGCTTGTTCCAGGGGACCAGCACCCTCACAGCAAAGAATTTTTTTCCCCTCCTGTTCCAACAGAGCCTTCTGGGTTCCACTTTGTGCCCATCACCCCTTGTTCTGCCACTGGGCACCACTGGAAGCGGTCTGGCCCCATCCTCATGACACTCTTTAGCTATTGATCAGCTCCCTTCTCAGTCTGCCAGGCTAAAGAGCCTTAAGGTCTTTTCCAAACTGGGATTCTGCTGCTGTGTTACTTAAAAGCCTTTGTAAATCACATACCTGGTTTTGTGGTCTTGGGTTTTGGAATAGAAAACAGACAGGGGAAAAAAAAAAACCAAACAACTGGAAGAACAAACCCAACTGCAACAAGCTCCCCCAAAGAACAACTCTAGGAGTCAAGAGGGCTTTATAAACCCAGGCACACTGAGCAGAGGAGAGTTTTTTTCCTAGCAAATTAATGGAAACTTGGCCTCATGAGTCACCAGATGTTGGTCTCAACAGAATGGGAAACATGAGCAGGTGAGAAAGGGGAGCCAAGGCTGAAGGAGGTCATGGAAATGGGTAAAAATACTACCTCCAGTGCACCCACCCAGACAGCAGCTGGTGGCTTTGTGGTGGGGAAGAGGAGATGTGGAGTGAACATCCACACCGGTGGTTTTGTCAGAAGCAGGAGGAAGCACAAAGTGGAAGCTGGAGACAGCAGAGGATGGGAACAAAGCTGCCCTGGAGCCAGCCAGGCATCATTGCTGGGAAAAAACAATACCCACCTGCTGCCAAGGTGTGAGGACAGATGATGTGTGAAAGGGGGTGTACAGGAAAAACAAACACGTGTGGTGAGCTCTGCTTACAGAGGCTTTGTTATGAGTTTGTTGTGGAGACACAAACTTGGATCCTGTCAGGTCATTAATAACCCTGTGCTGCAAAGATCCATCAGTCACTCTGAGCAGCTGAATGACAAACGACCCAGGGCAGAGCAGGGGAAGGGAAGAGGCTGCAGAGTGTGTCTGCTTCCTTCAGACACGTGAAAAAAATGGCAGGGGGGGAATGGTATTAAAAAACTCAACTCAAAACCAATCAGGAAAGCTATAAAAAAATCCATTAAAATCTAATGAAGGCTAAGAAATGCAGAATATTGCCATTTCCATCTTCCCATGCAGCCTACCCAAAGGGCCTATTAAAGGCAGGCAGCAAAGCGTGGGCTCTCCCTCGGAAAGGCAACACTTGCTGGAATCATAGAATCATAGAATCATAGAATGGTAAGGTTGGAAGGGACCTCAAGGATCATCTAGTTCCAACCCCCTGCCATAGGCAGGGACACCTCCCACTAGTACAGGTTACTCAAGGCCTCCTCCAACCTGGCCTTGAACACCTCCAGGGAGGGAGCATCCACAACCTCCCTGGGCAACCTGTTCCAGTGCCTCACCACCCTCACTGTAAAGAACTTCCTCCTAACATCCAGTCTAAATCTCCCCTCTGCCAGTTTAAACCCATTGCCCCTTGTCCTGTCATTGCAGGACCTTGTAAATAATCCTTCCCCAGCCTTCCTGTAGGCCCCCTTCAGATACTGGAAGGCTACTATCAGGTCCCCTTGAAGCCTTCTCTTCTCCAGGCTGAAGAGCCCCAACTCTCTCAGCCTGTCCTCACAGCAGAGCTGCTCCAGCCCTCTGATCATCTTTGTGGCCCTCCTCTGGACCCACTCCAACACTTCCATGTCCTTCCTGTGCTGAGGGTTCCAGAACTGCACACAGGACTCCAGGTGGGGTCTGACGAGAGCAGAGTAAAGGGGCAGAATCCCCTCCCTTGCCCTGCTGCCCACACTGCTCTTGATGCAGCCTAGGACTCGGTTGGCTGTCTGGGCTGCATGTGCACACTGCAGGCTCATGTTGAGCTTTTCATCAACCCAGACTCCAAGGTCCCTTTCCTCAGGGCTGCTCTCCAGCCATTCACCACCCAACCTGGATTTGTGCTTGGGATTGTGCCTACCCAGGTACAGAATCCTGATACATCAGATGGTGAGAAAGGTTGACAACCCCAGGACTGTTAATGGCAAGCTAGAATGGCACCCCTCAAATCACAGCCAGCTGGGGAATGGGCTCAAAATCCCACCAGAAGTGGAAGGAGCCATGCACAAATGACTCACCACAGAAACACACAATCCCAGCATGGTGGGAGCTGGAAAGGACCTCTGCAGATCATCCAGTCCAACCCCACTGCTAAAGCAGAGTCAGCCACAGGGTCACAATGTCCAGGTGGGTTTGGAGTCTCTCCAGAGGAGGACGCTCCACAACCCGCCTGGGCAGCCTGCTCCAGGGCTCCAGCACCCTCACAGCAAAGAGGATTTCCCTCACATTCAGATGCAACCTCACTGGTTTCAGTTTGTGCCCACTGGTCCTTGTCCTGTCACTGGCACCACTGAAAACAGTCTGGCCCCAGCCACTTGCCCCCCACCCTTTAGACATTGAGCAGCATTGAGCAGATCTCCTCTCAGTCTGCTCTTGTCTAGGCTACACAGCCCCAAGTGTCTCAGCCTTTTCTTCCCAGAGAGATGCTCCAGACCCCTCAGCAACTTCATAGCCTCCTCTGTAGTCTCTCCAGTAGTTCCTTGTTCCTCTTAGAATCAACCAGATTGGAAGAGACCTCCAAGCTCACCCAGCCCAACCTAGCACCCAGCCCTAGCCAATCAACCAGACCATGGCACTAGGTGCCCCATCCAGGCTTTGCTTCAACACCTCCAGGGACAGTGAATCCAGCACCTCCCTGGGCAGCCCATTCCAATGCCAATCACTCTCTCTGGCAACAACTTCCTTCTAACATCCAGCCTAGACCTGCCCTGGCACAACTTGAGGCTGTGTCCCCTCGTTCTGTTGCTGATTGCCTGGCAGCAAAGCCCAACCCCACCTGGCTACAACCTCCCTTCAGGTAGCTTCAGAGAGCAATGAGGTCTGCCCTGAGCATCCTCTTTCCCAGGATAAACAACCCCAGTTCCCTCTTGAACTGAGGAGCCCAGAACTGGGCCCAGTACTCCAGGTGTGTCCTCACTAGGGCAGAGTAGCTCTCTACTCTGAGGCAGAGAAGCACCCTTGACCTGTTGGCCACACTCTTCTTAATCCACACCAGGAGACCATTGCCCTTCTTTGCCCCCAGAGCACATTGCTGGCTCACAGTCATCTTGTTGTCCATCAGCTGTCCCAGGTCCTTCTCTGTGGAGCTGATTTCCAGCAGGTCAGTCCCTAACCTGTACTGGTGCAGGGAGTTACTGCTCCCAGATGCAGGACCCTACACCTACCCTAGCTGATATTCACAAAGTTCCTCTCTCCCAGCTCTGCAGGTCTCACTGAACAGCAGCAGAGCCTGCCAGGGTGTCAGTCTGGTATCATCAGCAAACTGCCTGGGGGTCCACTCTGTCCCTTCATCCAGGTTGTTGATGAAGATGCTGAACAAGACTGGATTCAGTACAGACCTCTGAGGAAGACCACAGGCTCCAGGGCTCTGACTGGACTGTGCCACTGGTCATAACTCTCTACCAAGGAGGATATATTTAATATAGAAGGAAGTAGGTCAAACAGCTGACAGCTCTAAATAAATATTTAAGTGGCAACAGAGCAGCCCATTGTGTGCATTGCATGAGGATTTGTGGTCAGTACATGAAGCTGGCCCTTCCCAGCTTGTCACCTGTGAGTTGATAAATATTTGGGGTGCTCAGTCAGCAGGCACAGACACCCTGGGGCAAGGAAAGCCCTGAGCACATCCTGAATTCCCAAAGCAAACAACTTTGTGCTTCCAGGCTCAAAGGAAAGAAGCGATTGCTGGCTTCTGTTGGAGCCAGAATAATAAGGAACTTAGTTAATTTGCTGCTTAAAGGCATCTGAAATTACAAAGAAATGATGGGAGCCGAGGTCTTGTCAACCTTTTCCTGGTCTGTGACAGGGTCAGGCGAGGACTGGCGTCTACATGCTAATGGCACCTGGCAGCAACGCGTGGAAAGACAAACTCCAGCCTGCTTCTGCTCAAGTGCAGGAGGAGCTCTGCTGATTTTAATGGACTTGAAGGCACCCTGAGAATTATGTTTAGGACATGAGACGTGGAGCATAGGTGATGCATGAGTGACTTGGGTGCTTTTCTCCACTGGCAGAGGACAAAGAAGTTGTTTGCTAGTGAAAGCATCACCTCTCACTTCTGAAGGACAGAGCAATGTATTCTTTCCAGTCCTTATCCAAACTTTAAGAGCTTGAATGTCTCCCTTCTAGGCTAAACACTCCCTGAAAACCACCATATGGGTACTTTTTTGCTGGTGAGTGCCTGCAATGCCATGTCAAGCAGGGCAGAGGCTGAGCAGCACCAACCAGAAATAGCAACACTCCTCAGCAGAGCCTGAACTTGCTGCACTTCACCAGGCTTCACCTCGTGCTTGGGGAAGGGATGTGAAAGAATTGCATAACCATGCAGGCACTGGAGCTACCAGGCTGGAGGATCTCTGGAGAAGTGTCAGCATGGGAGGGGACAAATCCTGGCTGGAAATTTCCCAGCAAGCTGCCTGTGCTTCAGGCTGGTGGCAAGCATGAAGGAGGGCATGGGCTGAGCTGGGGCTGACATGCTACAAGCTGGAAATGCCCAGGTGGTTTCCCTATCCAAGTGGCTTCAAATTTTCTACACAATGCAAAACAAAAGGTATCTCCTGATTGAAAAATAGAGCCTAGAGCCAGATAAGAACAACCCAGTGCAACCTGTCCTGTGGCAGCACAGGGACAGAAGCATCTGGAAATGTAACTCCTGTGACTAATGCTGACTTCTTGCCAGGCTTGACAGCAGCTAAAATCATGTTGCTGAGGAAATAATATGCCCACATCATCTTTACTGAGATCATAGAATGGTAATGTTGGAAGGGACCTCAAAGATGATCCAGTTCCAAGCCCCTGCCATAGGCAGGGACACCTCCCACTAGCACAGGGCACTCAAGACCTCATAGCTTACTCCACTGTGTCAGGTCCCTGAGGTGTGGCAGTGAAGCAGCACTCCTGGGCTGCAGCACCTCTGCTCTGAGGACAAGCTGAGGAAACTGGGATGGTTCAGCCTGGAGAAGAGAAGACTCCAGGGACACCTTAGAGTGCCTTGCAACACCTGAAGGGAACCTACAGGAAGGCTGGAGAGGGACTTTTTACAAAGGTGTCCACTGATAGGACAAGGGGAAGTGGATTTAAATTGGAAGAGAATAGGCTAGATTGGAGCTTAGGAAGAAATTCATCACTGTGAGGGTGGCAAGGCTCTGGAATGGATTGTCCAGAGAGATTGTGGCTGCTCCCTCCCTGGAGATGTTCAAGGCCAGGTTGAATGGGGCTTTGAGTAACCTGGGCTAGTTGAGAGGTGTCCCTGCCCATGGTAGGGAGGTTGGAGTAGATGATCTCTGGTGTGTCTTGCAGCCTAAGCTGTTCTGTGATTTTTCATCCCCACTCCTTCAAGAGGTAAAGGAAGATGAGGAATCATTTATTAACTTGGAACTTGCAGCTTGTTTCTCATCAGAGGAGCTTTGCTAGTTCCAGTCAATTATCCATTGTAAGCCTTAATAAGAATTACTTTCAGAGGTGGAAAGAAGAGGAGCTCGTAGCACATTACCTACTGAAACGTGTTCATGGCTGCTGCTGCGGACAATATCTTTCCCATGGCCCTTCAAAAAGAGCAAATAAAGTTGTGCTAAGCCTGGAAGGATAATCCACAGCTACAAAGGCCTCAAGCTGGTACAGTCAGTGCTTGGCAAGGGACTTGAATAAAAGAAAGAAGCACCTACAGTAATTGGGTGATAGAAAAGATGAGGCTTCTCCTAAAATGAGCTAAGAAAGTGACATGCAGCTCTATGAGGTGTAGGCAAATTCACTCTGAATGGGAGAAACTGAGAACACCAGCATCATAAATGCTTCTCAGACTCCTTTGAAAACCCTACTGGGTTCCTTGAAATGCCACAGAGGAGGCAGAAGAGTGATGTGGTCTTGCTGTGAGAATCACACGAGCAGCCAGGAAACATTTGAATGACAAATAATGAGTTTGGTGGGAAAGGCTGCACAAGACAACTTCAGAATGCCTGGGACATCATGGCATGGCAGGGCAGGTGGACAGGCAGTTACTGTCAGCTGTCACAGACAGATGTGTCCTCATTGACTTCACATGTAATCCTGGGTACTCTCTTTTGGCATTCAGAGGTGGCAGAGGAAGAAAAACACACAGGTAGGGATGCTGAGTGGCACATTCTCCACATTTACCTTCATCTGTCCCCAAACTGAGTTCCTCCTTGGTTCTTCTCACAGTTAAATCCATCTACCATCTGCACTGGGAATATCAGGGTCATTTTTCCCAGTCCCTTTGTTTTTTTTCCCCCTCTGCTCTTTTGCCTTTTTCCCATGGCTGCATGTTTTCAAGAACACAAAACCACACCAGGTCCTTAGGAGCTGGGCTAACACACAACAGCTAGGAAGAGAATGTCCTGCACTCACCATGTCATAGAATCATAGAATGGTAAGGTTGGAAGGGACCTCAAAGATCATCTAGTTCCAACCCCCTGCTATAGGCAGGGACACCTCCCACCAGTACAGGTCACTCAAGGTCTCATCCAACCTGGCCTTGAACACCTCCAGGGAGGTTGGGGAGCACAGAAGCACAGAATGTGATCAAAGATCACATTCTGTGCTTCTGTGCTCCACAACCTCCCTGGGCAACCTGTGCCAGTGTCTCACCACTCTCACTGCAAACAACTTTCTCCTAACATCCAGTTTCAATCTCCCCTCTGCCACTTCAAACCCATTGCCCCTTGTCCTGGCATTACAAGCCCTTGTCAATAGTCCCTCCCCAGCCTTCCTGTAGCCCCCTTCAGATCCTGGAAGGCTACTCTAAGGTCTCCTGGAAACCTTCTCTTCTCCAGGCTGAATGAGAAGTCATTTGTGCTGAGGACAAAACAAAATGCCAACAATGGGCTCCCATTACACCATGGCTGCTCTGATGCCCTGCTCCCCAGGGGATGCTGCCTGAAAGTCTCCTACCCAGAGCCCATCCTGGGCTCCCATTACACCATGGCCGCTCTGATGCCCTGCTCCCCAGGGGATGCTGCCTGAAAGTCTCCTACCCAGAGCCCATCCTGGGCTCCCATTACACCATGGCCGCTCTGATGCCCTGCTCCCCAGGGGATGCTGCCTGAAAGTCTCCTACCCAGAGCCCATCCTGGGCTCCCATTACACCATGGCCGCTCTGATGCCCTGCTCCCCAGGGGATGCTGCCTGAAAGTCTCCTACCCAGAGCCCATCCTGGGCTCCCATTACACCATGGCCGCTCTGATGCCCTGCTCCCCAGGGGATGCTGCCTGAAAGTCTCCTACCCAGAGCCCATCCTGCGCTCCCCGCTTGGAGAGAATCTCTCTCCTAACCTCCCCCTCAGCTCTCTAGAGGCAAGCACAACCCTGGCCTTTTATTTACCCACGATACCTGGTAGCAATTTCCTGCAGAACATAATGAGCTTTTAATTAAGTCTCAGATCATTTGTCACCTGCACTTGTTGAACAACTTGCTGGGTGCTCAGCTGCGGTGCTGGGCATCCTGCCTGTGCCACTCAAGGGACCTTTGCTCACAGGAGCTGAGGTGATACTTGGTGTTGTAGCACTGAAGGGAGCTTATTTCCCATGTTCCTTGCAGCACTGATAGAACCCTGGAACTGTTTTGAGTTGAAGAGAGTTTTAAGATCATCAAGAAGAATTTCTTCAGGTATATTAGTGAGAAAAGAAGGACTAGGGAGAATATGGGACCCTTACAGAAGAAAAATGGAGAGCACTGTGTGCAGTTCTGGAACCCTCAGCACAGGAAGGACAGGGAAGTGTTGGAGCGGGTCCAGAGAAGGGCCACAAAGATGCTCAGAGGGCTGGAGCAGCTCTCCTATGAGGACAGGCTGAGGGAGTTGGGGCTCTTCAGCCTGGAGAAGAGAAGGCTTCGAGGGGACCTGATAGTAGCCTTCCAGGATCTGAAGGGGGCTACAGGAAGGCTGGGGAGGGACTAGTGACAAGGGCTTGCAATGACAGAACAAGGAGAATGGGTTTGAAGTGGCAGAGGGGAGATTGAAAGTGGATGTTAGGAGGAAGTTGTTTGCAGTGAGGGTGGTGAGACACTGGCACAGGTTGCCCAGGGAGGTTGTGGAGCACAGAATCACAGAATCTTCAATCACATTCTGTGCTTCTGTGCTCCCCAACCTCCCTGGAGGTGTTCAAGGCCAGGTTGGATGAGACCCTGAGCAACCTGTTCTAGTGGGAGGTGTCCCTGCCTACGGCAGGGGGTTGGAACTGGATGAGCTTTGTGGTCACTTCCAACCTAAACCATTCTGATTCCTTGATTCTATGATTCTGTGATTCTAGGATTCTAGGATTTTGTAATTCTAGGATGCCAGGATTCTGTGATTTTACGATTCTATGATTTTGTGGTTCTGTGATTCTAGGATTTTGTGATTCCATGATTCTCTAATTCTGTGATTTTGTGATTTTCTGATTCTCTGATTCTGCGATTCTGTGAATCAATAATTCTCTGCTTCTATGATTCTGTCATTCTATGATTCTGTGATTTTATGATTCTGTGACTCTGTGGTTCTATGATTCTATGACATGGTCCTAGCTTGGCAAGCTTAGGAGGAGTCTGTCTCACTGCATACATCGTCACAGCCCTGCAACTGAGCTGGTCTAACCCAGGATAGCTGCAGGGACTCCAGAACACCACCTGCACTTATTGCACAGATAACTCCTGTAAGAAGCTTTATAAATAAATCATTATTAATGCTCTCAACCGCTGCAAGAAGACCTCCCACTTGTGACCACACTTCCAGTCAGAGAGCTTTCCGAAGTCAGAACTGGACCACAAAAGCCTCAGTGCAGAGGGGAAGATCTCACATGGCCCTGAACCCATTCCTCATGCAGTTGGGTTGTCTCCACACTGACAAGAGGACTGAGCAAGAGGAACACCTGGAGCCCTCAGCAAGCCCTGTTCAGCATTTGCTTTGTACCACCCTCCAAAGAGAAGCCGTTCCAGACGCTAACAGCCAAACACCCAGGACACTAATGCTTGCAAATGAGAGGTCACCTGCACCTCCACGTTTTCCTTGCCGCCCCTTGTTTAGTCAGAGTGCACACAAAGATGCAAAGCAAAGTGATGCCATGCAGATGGAGTGAACTTTCCCATTAGCTGATCTATTTATTTCCCCTTCAAGCTTGCAATCATTGTTTCTGTTGCACAAGCACTGCTGGGCTGTGTTATTAACATGCAGCGGCACGGGTGCTGCTGTGAGCTGTTAGCATTCATTAGCACTATGGCTCCTGGCACACCTCAAACCTCTCCTCTGCTCATTGCCATTCAGAGCTTGACACCAAGAGCCCCAGGGACTAGTTCCAACCCCCTGCCATAGGCAGGGACACCTCCCACTAGCACAGGTCACTCAAGGCTTCCTCCAGCCCGGCCTTGAACACCTCCAGGGAAGTTGTGGAGCACAGAATCACCCAACGTGGTCTTCGCTCTTCGATCACATTGGGTAATTCTGTGTTCCACAACCTCCCTGGGCAACCTGTGCCAGTGTCTCACCACCCTCACTGTCAAGAACTTCCTTCCAACATCCAGAGAAACAGATCAGAGAGGCAGAGATGCCCCAACCAGGGCTGAGCAACCCAGGGCTGAGACAGTGCTGCAGACTGTTCCCAGTGCCACCAGCAGCCACTGCCTGTGCTCACACACATGGCAAACCCAGGATGCAGTGGGCTGTTAGCACGTGCCAAATGAGGGCTGGGAATGGTCCCTTTGACCTTCCTGCTTACTCCATGAAACTGAAATGGTTGTGGTTTCAGCTGCTCTAAGCTTGCAGCGCTGATATGGGGCACAGCTTTTTGATGGGATCAACCAAAGTGCTGCTTCCTGCGGCTCCTGCTTTTCACCACTGCAATGCTGCATTAAAAGGAAGAGCTTCCTAGTCCCAGGTCAAGTTTCTTACAAAAGCCACACTCTCCTGCTGGGCTGCAAGGAAGGAGAAGTGCTTCCACAGGCTGGAAGCAGGTCATGCTTTGCAGCTTGTTCTTTTCAAAGCAGCTCTGCTGACGTCTCCTGCTGAACACAGTGTCCAAGCACAGCCTGCTTGTGAAGCCCAATCTCTGCACTCATTAAACAGGAAGAAACTAAAGGAACACAATTTTTGCTTTATCTGTTTACTCACAACCCTTTGGCCAGCTGCTTATTTTGGTGGACTTCCAATGCCCTGGGCAGACAGGTCATTGGATCCACTAATGATACTTCTTTCTCCTTTGCTCAGCCTGTAATGAGCATCTCTCCCTCCCTCTTTATCTCTTCTTGTTGTACCCTGCCTGCAGTAATAAAGATCAGTTGTGCCCAAAGGTGTCTGGCCTGCAAGAGATGCACCCAAGGCTGTGAGCTGCCACCAAGTCTTGTCCTTACCTAAGCAGGCTGCAACTCCAGCTGAATTTTAATGGTGTGCTGCTTTTTCTTGCTGCTCAGATGGAGAAGTCTAGGCAGGAGGAGATATTGCAGGCAGGAATGGGAACTCCTCTATGGGTACCAGTTGCTCAGGGGCTCTGTGAAGTGAAAGCAGATGAACCAGAGTCTCCCTGGCTCCCAGTTGGTCCAGGGCTTATATTGTCCACATGGCAAAGTGGCAATCATTGAAGACACTTCTACACTGTAGTGGTTTGCTTTGTTTAGCAGTGCAGTGTGGGGCACTGGTTTAGTTGGGGCAATTGAGGAGGCAGAAATTGTAAAATATGTAGTTATTTTATTTCCAAAAGGCCCTGCCCACAAACTATGTACAAACAACTTAAATTTGGGTTCTAATTTGGTCAGGAAAACCTTCCCAAGGATGCTGGTGGGCAATGCATTAATCTAGGAGAATCAGAAAATTGGAAAAGCTTAGCCACAAAATGGCTTTGTCTCACTTACAAAGCCAAGGCAGCCTGGAAGCCTAGGGAGCATCTGTGCTAATCATGGCGGTGGAGTGGAATTCAGAGACAGTCCCTGGCTCCTTTGTGGCAGTGTAGGAACTGCTCAGCATCTTGATAGCCATTGAGAGGCTTCTAGATCTTCCCAGGCTTTAGCAGGGTGCTGGGAAAGAGGCAGATGATCTCTGGCCTGCTCCTGGTTCCTCTTGGCATGGAGGTTTGCAGAGGTGCAGGAGCGAAGATCACATTCTGTGATTCTGTGCTCCACAACCTCCCTGGAGGTGCCCAAGGGCACGTTGGATGAGGCCTTGATGGGCCTGTTCTGGTGGGAGGTGTCCATGTCTATGGTGGGGGGGTTGGAACTGGATGAGCTTTGAGGTCCCTTCCAACCTAAACCATTCTATGATTCTGTAAGACGGGGCCAGACTATTTTCAGTGGTGCCCAGTAACAGGACAAGAAGAAATGGACACAAAGTGGAACCTGGGAGGTTCCATCTGAACATCAGGAAAAACCTCTTTGCCGTGAGGGTGCTGGAGCCCTGGAGCAGGCTACCCAGAGAGGTTGTGGAGTCTCCTTCTCTGGAGAGATTCCAAACCCACCTGGACATTGTGATCCTTTAGAAAGGGGGTTGGACTCGATGATCCTTTCCAACCCCTGTCACACTGGGATGCTGGGATTCTGTGTTAATCCTGAATGAATTCTGTTTGTGTGAATCCAGCTGCACCATTTATATTACCTGACCTTTAGTGATTGAAGAGAACTTATTAAGTGTTATAAATAACTACTCTTAACATGCAACCAGTGTACAAGCAGCTTGTGTCACAATTAAGGGACAATCACAAACTAATTTCCCACTGATAATTCCTAATTTGAATAAACAGAAGCCTGTATTTACATATCCCCCCAGAGGGAAGCAACCTGCCTGAAAAAATACTCTGGTTTGCAAAGTGCATTAGTCATTGGCTGGGCACAGTCACCCCCCACAAGAAATTATGCTAAGATGTGTGGGAGATTTCATTTTCCTCAAGAGAAATGTGAGTGCAGTCAGACACAGAATGATTCAAATGAGATGCACTGCCCTGAGTAAGTGATTGCAGGATCCCTTCAAATAAATCATGCTGTGTTAAGGGGGAAAAAATGAGGTGAGTTAAAATCAGATCTAGCTGCATCTTAGTCTTCCATAAATAAATTACACTCAGTGTTTAGCTGGAGCATGCATGCACTGTGCTGCACATGGGGTGCACATGAGCTTGCTGCACTCAGCCACTGTCAAAAGGAGCACCTTTAAAATGCCCAAGTAGCTGGAAGGCAGCTCAACATCTCACCTACGGTGTGAAACAGCAGAGTGGCAGATAAGCAGCATGGCTGAGCAGCCCTGGCACGATCTGTGGCATCCCCCATGGGGTGGAGAAGGTGCTCAGCCCATCACACTGTGAGGCCAAGCCACAACATATGGAGTCATGGAATCATGAACAGGCCTCCAAGATCATCAAGTGCAACCATTAGCCTGGCTCTGCA
>VWZE01020458.1:103425-113720 GCA_013396675.1 Eubucco bourcierii
CTGTTGTCCCTTGCCCTGTCACTGGGCACCACTGGAAAGTGTCTGGTCCCATCCTCTTGCCCCCCACCCTTTAGCTATTGATCAGCATTGAGCAGATCCCCTCTCAGGCTGCTCTTCTCCAGGATAAACAGCCCCAGGGCTCTCAGCCTTTCCTCCTCACAGAGACTTTTCCAGGCCACTCAGCATCTTTGTAGCCTCCCCTGGATGTTTTGGTACTTCCCTGTCTCTCTTGAACTGGAGTGCCCAGAGCTGGGCACTTCTGATGGTGTGGAAGGCACAGCACTGATTTACTTGAGCCTCCTGTGCCATTTGAGCTCTCCTGAACATGGCACAGCCCACAGGGGTCATCCCTGGGTGCCCTACAGCCCTGCATCCCTCCTGGTAGCCCCTGCTGCTACCTGCCTCAACTAACAGCTTTTCTCCTTCCCTGTCAGCCATAACACTCCTTTGTAATTTCTTGGGGAGGTCCTAGGCAGTGCAGGAAGATGAGCTTTGCCTGAGCAAATATGCACAGAGTCTAAGGGACTTCCCAAATGTTTGCCCAACACAAGTGACCCTGGGACATGAACTGCTTGGTAAGGGATGAATGAAATGGTTTTCTAGTAAAATCAAGCCTGTTAGTAGCAAGAGGAATCATTGTACACCTTGACTTGGCCTCTAACCTCATTTAAGGGACAGCAGTGGGCTCCTTTGATGGGAAGCATTACAGAATGGCTCAGGGTGGAAGGGACCTCAGAGGAGAGCTCAAGAGACAAGGAACTACTGGAAAGCTACAGAGGTGATAAGAGGACTGGGACATCACTCTGAGAAGGAAAGGTGGTCAGATATGACCTCATCAGGGCAGAGTAGAGGGCCAGAAGAACCTCTCAACTCCTCTAAATGCACCTCAGGAGGCTTTTTGTGGCCACCAGAGCACATTGCTGGCTCGTGGTGAACTTATCCAGGAGCGCTTCCAGATCTCTCTCTGCAGAGCCACTTCCCAGTAGGTCAATCCCTCACCTGTACTGGACCATCATAACTCTGAATGCATCTTCATGGCTGAGTTCTGCAGTGGTGGTGGAAATGCTACCAGTTCTTTAGCCACAGTGGTGCCAGTTGGCCCCCTTGGCAATCAGTGCCCCAAAATGAGGAGGACACAGCACTCAGTGGTTCCTCAGGGCTACCTGCAGAAGGCTCACAGGTCACAGGATGTCAGGACTTGGAAGGGACACAAAGAGATCACCTAGTCCAAGCCCCCTGCCAGAGCAGGACCAGACAATCCAGCTCAGGGCACACAGGAACATATCCAGACAGGCCTTGAAAGGCTCCAGAGAAGGAGACTCCACAACCTCTCTGGGCAGCCTGTGCCAGGGCTCTGGGACTTTTACAGTCAAGAAGTTCCCCTTGTGTTGAACTGGAACCTCCTGTGCTGCAGCTTCCATTCCTGGTGGCAAAACCAAGCTGAACTTCCATCTCTGCCAGTGTTTGGTTGGGTTGGGTTGGTGTTTTGGTTCTCCCCCCCTTCCATCTCCTATTTTGACCCAGTGTCTGGAGTGTTTTACAATCAGTGTTGGGGGTGTGTGAAGATTTTTCAATGGTGAATATTTCAGCATCTATGAATCTTTAATGCCTCACTGCTCAGCTCAGGCTCAGGAAATGTGCAAATTGTCATGGAGCAACCACACAGCTCTCATGAAAACAATGTTATGTGATGTACCAGCAAAATAATGAGCTTAAATTTGTCTCAGGACTGGCTGCATGCTTGCAATCAATTTAGCTTTGTATAAATACAAAAATGTTCCCCTTGGGAATGTGCCTGATATCAGATTTCTTTTTTTTTTTTCCCCAGTGCCTATGGAACACTCTAAAGGGATCAGAAGTGATCCAAAGCAGCATGCATATGGATGTTTTGCAGCACAGCATATTAAAATGTTCCAAATCTCAAGTATTCTTGGCTAAACAAGTGAAAATGCTTTAATACCCTCAGCACAAAGTGGAGGGGGGAAATAAATGGAGTTCATCCTGGTTTGGAGCAGTGAATCTGCAGTGACCTGGGTTGAGTCCAGCACAGTCAGACATCAGCATTCAGACAGAAGCATCTCAGCTGCCTGGTGTATGCTAATGAGAGTTATTAATTAATAATAAGCAGCAACATTTAATTAGTGTGACCATTGCTATTCATAAAACACTTAATGGCACTGAAGATTGGTGGAAATGAGGTGGTTTGGGGTGAAGCTGAGTGGGAAGCTCAGCTCACGCCTGTGCGCTGGCACCTGGCCACCAGCAAAGCCAGAGATGGGCTTCTGCCTTTGGGGCCTTCACTCCTGGGGGCATGAGGCACTGAAATCTCTTTGGGTTGGGGTTTGGGCACTCTGCTTCCTCTTGGTTGTGCCCACAGGAGGTTGTCAGAGAGTCCTGGCATGGTCAGGGTTGGAAGGGACCTTGGTGGACCATCCGCTGCAGCCCCACTGCTAAAGCAGGGTCACCCACAGCAGGCTGCAGGTTGTAGCTGCTTTAGGGTGAGGGAGAGGTCATCAGGAGCTAGCTCCAGCTGTGCTCCAGCAAGCATAGAAGTGTGCAAGCATGCAAGGTGATGGCAGCTCTGTGCAATCATGGTGCAGGGAAAACTGGAGTTTGGAGGAAAGGAATAAGGATCCTCTCTTATTTTCATAGAATGGTAAGGTTAGAAGAGACCTCAAGGATCATCCAGTTCCAACCCCCTGCCATAGGCAGGGACACCTCCCACTAGCACAGGGCATGCAAGGCCTTGTCCAGCCTGGCCTTTAGTATCTCCAGGGAGGGAGCAGCCACAACCTCCCTGGGCAACCTGTGCCAGTGCCTCACCACCCTCACTGTAAACAACTTCCTCCTAAAATCCACTTTCAATCTTCCCTCTGACCCATTCCCCTTGTCCTGGCATTGCAAGACCTTGTCAAGAGTCCCTCCCCAGCCTTCCTGTAGCCCCCTTCAGATCCTGGAAGGCTACTCTAAGGTCTCCTGGAAGCCTTCTCTTCTTCAGGCTGCAGAGCCCCAACTCTCTCAGTCTGTCCTCAGAGCAGAGCTGCTGCAGCCCTCTGAGCATCTTTGTGGTCTCCTCTGGACCTGCTCCTGCCCTGGTGGAGGTGTGGCTTGAGCCTTCATCTCCTCCAGCATCCCTTGCCCACGCAGGTACTCCCCATCCTTCAGCTCAGGAGGTGGCTACGTGAGGGATTTGTAGCTTTCCAGAGAGCTCCATCTGCCGTGGCTGTTCCAGGAGGAGCAAGTGTGAACCCACATGTAAATAATACCTTGTGTCATCACCAGTGGAGACATTAGTCCTTGGTACCCACGCAGCAGATGGGCTGGAGGAGTCTCATCAGCATCCTTGGTGCTGCCAGGCAGCAAAGTGGCTGCATGTGTTGTCACCACACAGGAGAGTGATGCTGGGACACGGCACAGTGCTGCCTGGAAGAGTGATGGAGTGGTTGAATGGGAGTGAAATCCCAGCTCCTGCTCTATCTCTCCTTGCATGATTTGATGCAGGATGTGAGCCCAGGATGGAGCCCACCAGCAACCAGTGCTTTAGTTGTCCTTCCCCCTCTGCTTGTACATCCACCTGCCCCTGAACTGCCTGCTCCAAACCCAGAAAGGACAGAGCACAAGAGTGAAGAGTTATCTTCCAGCTTTACCAGCATTAGATTTGCTCAGGAATCTTCCAAAAGATTTTTTTTTTTTTTTAACCAGTCAGCCAAACCTTTGAGGGTTCATTTTATCCATCAAGGGTGTTTTAAGGCCTTAAAGATGTTCACTGGAGGAGAAAACTGGCACCTGCCTTATGATGCTGGTGTCTAGAAATGGGGGATGTGACAAGAAAAGTCTATGAAAGGCCTGGCCCAATGTGGTGGGGCCAAGAGGACCACCCTGTTGTGTGCACTCAGAGCCATAAGATTCTATGTAGTGTACTTCAATGTAGTATACTACTATGTAGTGTACTTCTATGGGTAATCAGTAGCCCACAGCTTTCCTGGTGGGTGCAAGAAGAGATGCCACCAGCTCTTCTGGTTCCTGCCTGGATGGAGACTGGGTAGGACACAGCTTGGCCATTGTGGTTGTGTACCCATGAATTATAAAGAGCCTTGATGTCCAGGCTGCACCCCTTGGATCAAAGATGGGCTGAGGTGAGTGGCTTCATGGAAGTCACCATAGGCAGCCAAGTCTGGAGCAACCTCCTCCTTCTGCTTCCTCAGCCTGGGAGGGGACATGTGGCTGCTGACACCAGGCTGGCATCCCAGAAGTGGGAATCTGCATGTCCCAGCTGGCCTCTGCTTGGCTGCAGGACAGGATCTGCAGAGCAGAGGAGAGCTGAGAGCACAAGGCTGTGGCTGTGACCATGTCAGCTCTGAGAAAAGGTGTAGCTTGAGTCACTTCAAAGCGTCAATGCTTCTGAGGAGCAGCTGGGGGAATTTGAGTTGTTTAGCCTGGAGACAGTGAGGCTGAGGGGAGGCCTCCTTGCTCTCTACAGCTCCCTGAAAGGAGATTGGAGCCAGCTGGGCTTTGGTATCTTCTCCCAAGGAGCAACTGATAGGGCAAGAGGAAACAGCCTTAAGTTGTGTCAGCAAAGGTTTGGGTTGGCTATTAGGACAACTTCCTTCACTGAAAGAGTGGCCAAGCCCCAGAAGAAGCTGCCCAGGGTAGTGGTGGCATCACCATGCCTGCAAGTGTTCAAAAACTCTGGCTGGCTGGCACTGAGGGACACAATTTAGTGGCAGACTTGCCAGTGTTAGGTTAACAGTTGGACTTGGTGACCTTGGAGGGCTTTTCCAACCTTGGTGATCCTATGACTCCACAAAGCCTTCTCCCCCCTCATGGTTGCATCCAACTGCCCAGATAAATGCCCCTGGAAGCAAACCTCTCCTTTCCTTCCCGCCTCCATTGCCTCATAAGCCTCACAGGCATGAAAATGAATTCCAAACGTCTGAGTTTGTAACCAGCCTCCATTTGGCAAGTTTGAAACCTTTTGTGGCACCTCTTTTCTTCCTGGAACTCTGTCCTTCTGCTTTTTACTCATCAGAAACGTTTGAGGCTTCATTTAGGGCGATTCTGCGGCTGCTTTATGGGCGAGCAGCGCGCTGCGCTCTACCCCGCTCGCATCTGCCGCGGCAACAAAGAGATGATGGCTCTGCACCTGTCACTGCTTCCCAACCAGCTGAAATGAAACTCGGCTCCACAGTCTCTGAACAAAGTGCAGGCAATGAGTCAGTATGGAAATGAGGCTGGGTTGTTGTTAGCTCCATTATGGGACAGCAGAAGGGAGCGGGCAGGCTTGCTTCTGCCGCGGGATGGATATGGTGCGGCTGTTCCAAATCTCCTTCCGCTGCTTCCTCAACAGCTCAGAGACAAAAGGAGGAAATGCTGCCTTTCTCTGCTGCCTGTGACACTGCTGCACATCTGCTCTGGGCTCTGCTTACAGCTTGGGAACTTCAATTGAGCATGGTCAGAGCACAGGATAAAGGGAACAAAAATAGAGGAGGCGTCTCAAGCCCTTCTAAGGTCCCTTCCCACCCAAGCCATTCTACGATTCCATGGCTCTGTGCTGTTCCAGACACCTGTTCAGAAGTGGAAGCCTGATGAGAAGGGCACCTTCCAGAGACACAGAGTTAGTTTCTGCCTAAGGACGTGGACAGGCTGAGGGAGCTGGCATTGTTCAGCCAGCTGACTTCAGGACAAATTATGCCCTGCTCTCCCTGCTCTTTTCTCCCTCTGAGGACCACTTTACCTCTGAGTGGGAGCAGTCGGTAGTCATCTTCAGGTTTGTTTCCTCTTTTCATTCCAGTCATTCCTGATTAGAAACACCTCTGCCACAAGGTCGGGCTGAGGGAGCTGGGGTTGTGCAGTCTGGAGAAGGCTCCAGAGAGACCTAACAGCAACCTGCCAGTACCTGCAGGGGGCTACAAGAAGGCTGCAGAGGGACTGTTTGCAAAGGCCTGCAGGTACAGGATGAGAGAGAATGGCTTGAAATGAGAGAAGAGCAGATTTAGGTTGGATGTTTGGAACAAGTTCTGCACTGGTTTGAAGTGAGAGAAGAACAGATTTAGGTTGGATGTTAGGAACAAGTTCTGCACTGGTTTGAAGTGAGAGAGGAGCAGATTTAGGCTGGATGTTAGGAACAAGTTCTGCACTGGTTTGAAGTGAGAGAGGAGCAGATTTAGGTTGGATGTTAGGAACAAGTTCTTCACTGTTTTGAAATGAGAGAGGAACAGGTTTAGTTTGGATGTTAGGAACAAGTTCTGCACCATGAGAGTGGCTGAACACTGCAACAGGTTGACCAGGGAGGCAGTTGAAGCCCCATCCCTGGATCTATTCAAGGTCAGGCTTGACAAGGCTCTGAGCAACCTGCTCTAGTGGAGGATGTCCCTGCTAAGTGCAAAGGGCTTGGACTGTGTGACCTTGAAAGGTCCCTTCCCATCCAAACCTATCTGTGATTCTGTGATGCTAAAATAGAACATCTGGAAACATTTCTGCTGAGGATGCTGGGACAAGAACCAGGGAAACTTTCAAAGCCTACAGACACTTCAGCAGCAAGCTCACCAGTATCTGCTGTCCAGCTTCACCAACTCTTTTCCCACTCAGAGTTAGGCATTCACTAACTTCCAGCAGAAGTTTGCCTTTTCAAGCCTTTTATCCATTGTCTGTCTTCAACAAACTCCATTTCCTTGCAGTGAATAACTTGAGACATTCCCAGCCACAGTAAACACAGCAATTATTTTTTTTTTTTTTTGACTGCATAATATAAGCTATTTAAAAAGTGCTAATTGCTTCTTTTGGAGAAAGTGCCTGCATGTTCCCATTCCAGCACAGAACAAGCAGCCCGTCTGTGGTGCTATCAAGATTGTTTATCTTCCCTGCTTCTCTATTCTTAATATTCTCCACTCCAGTTATTCTCTCCTGGCAGACTCTGTACGGAAAAAAATAATAAAAATCTTTTTTGGATAAGTGATTTTAAAAGTAGCCCTTTCAAAGCTGAGCTGAGTGTAAAACAAGCAGCAGAATGGGCTTTTGACTGCAATTATGTCACCCTACTGCAGAAAGTCGACTTGCTGCCCTTGCTGATGGGCCAGCCTCAACTTCTGTCATTCCCTGGTGACACAACTACTTCTCTCCCCTTTTACACAGCTTCAGATGCAGATGCAGCTGGATCCACCTTCTGAGGAATGCAATGTGCAGGCAGAAGTCAGAGAATCATAGAACGGTTTGAGTGGGAAGGAACAGGATGAGGCCACGAAGATGCTCAGAGGGCTGCAGCAGCTCTGCTCTGAGGACAGGCTGAGAGAGTTGGGGCTCTGCAGCCTGGAGAAGAGAAGGCCTCCAGGAGACCTTAGAGTAGCCTTCCAGGATCTGAAGGAGGCTACAGGAAGGCTGAGGAGGGACTATTGACAAGGTCTGGGAATGACAGGATGAGGAGGAATGGGTTTGAACTGGCAGAGGGGAGATTTAGACTGGATGTTAGGAGGAAGTTGTTTGCAGTGAGGGTGGTGAGACACTGGCACAGGTGGCCCAGGGAGGTTGTGGAGCACAGAATCACAGAATATGATTGAAGATCATTCATCTTGATTGAAGATCACATTCTGTGCTTCTGTCCTCCACAACCTCCTTGGAGGTGTTCAAGGCCAGGTTGGATGAGACCTTAAGCAACCTGTTCTGGTGGGAGGTGTCCCTGCCAATGGTGAGAGGTCACAGAGCAGAGCTCGCAGTGGAAAGCATGGGCACCAAGCAGACACAGCCACCCCTGCTGGCACCCCACGCTGCATCGCCGCCTGTCCTTCTGTGGGGGAAAGCCTGCCTTTGGATGGGGCTGGAGCAAGGATGCTCCTGACTCTGGAGAGGCTCACAGGATGTCTGGGCTTGGAAGGGACCCAAGGAGCTCATCCAGTCCAACCCCCCTGCCAGAGCATGACCAGACAATCCAGCTCAGGGCACACAGGAACACATCCAGACAGGCCTTGAAAGGCTCCAGAGAAGGAGACTCCACAACCTCTCTGGGCAGCCTGTGCCAGCGCGCTGGGACCCTTCCAGTACAGAAGTTGCCCCTTGTGTTGAGCTGGAACCTCCTGTGCTGCAGCTTCCATCCATTGCTCCTTGGCCTATCCCAGGCAGCAGTGAGCAGTGCCTGCGACCCCCCCTCCTGACCCCCCAGCCCTCAGATATTTATAAACCTTGATTAAATCCCCTCTCAGTCTTCTCTTCTCCAGCCTAAGCAGCCCCAGGTCCCTCAGCCTCTCCTCAGGCAGAGCTCAGTCCCCTCAGCATCCTCGTAGCCCTGCACCTGCTATCACAGGGAGCAAGTCAACAACAAAAGGTGAGTTAGTTTGGTGTTTTGGCACCAGTGCTGAAATGCAGACCCAGCAGAGCTGCCACTGCAGCTTGAGGGCAGAGCAGGTTGCCGGCCAAAGGCTGTGTCTCAGCAGGGTGTGCCCACAGCTCGGGGGGGGCACATCTATAGGCTGCTTCAGGATGCCTGCGTTGAGCTCTGGCCCACCCCGACGCTGAAGTGGGTGTGGGGCACAGAGTGTCCGTTGTGCAGGGTGACAGCAAGGACTGTAGCCACTGCAGAGGGACAGGCTGCCCCAGCGCCTGCCGCACAGCCCCCCCGCAGGCAGGGCACGCAGGTGTGAGTCAGGATGAATCAATCCCTGCTGGCAGCCAGGGACAGCTTGCTCTGATCGTAACCAGGCTGGCAGCTGGCTGCAGGATAGACGGGCTGAGGAGCAGCTCTCCCACATCACAGCTCTCCTCTGCCACATCACAGCTCTCTGCCATGTGGGCAAGGGCATGGGGACAGGCCAAAGCCACATGCTGCCCTCACTGCACCTTTGCTCTGGGAAGGAGGTGACAGAGCCTCAGAAATTCAGCTTAGCACCTAGAAATCACTGAATGGTTTGGGTTGGAAGGGACCTTTAAAGGTGTGATGGTTTGGGAGTTCCTCCCCACCCCACACTTTGTAAAATCCCCCAGACTAGACTCAGCCAGCTGGAAGTTAAGGCCTGAAGCTCTATTTACAGCTCAGCACAATGTACAAGCAGATATTTACACAACAGAGAGGAATAGTTACAGACATAGACAAGTTAAAGGCAATACAGCAACACAACTCCCCTCCCAGAAATCAGAGACCCCAGGAGGAACTCCCAACCACCCTTCCACCTTCCCCCCACCTCTCTACCTTATCCCAGGGTTTACCTTACGTGCAAGGTGAGTTTGGAGGATCAGCCAGGGGGGTTAGAAGCAGAGTGGTTAGTTAGGTTAGCGGAGAGGTCCAGACCAAGCCAGCAGCTAGAGAAACAGAGACTCTCTCTTATCTATGTGTGTGTTCTTGTTCTTATCCATCTCAGCAGGCCTGTGAGTGAAGCAGACATCACCACTGTTTGCTTTCCACAGCCTATAATATAATTTTCTCCATTAAAATACTCCAACTAGCCTCAAACCAGCAGAAAAGGTCATTTTGTCCAAACTCATAAGTCACCCCTCCCCTCCTTAGCAAGGTATCAAACCAACTGGAGCCTGTGGCTGCCTTTACCCTACCATTATATTTACAGGATTTTTTTTTCCCCCCTTCTAAAATGTGAATTAAAATGACAACAAAGATCTAGGAAGAGCAAGAAAGAAGCCTGAGGTCTCGAGATGCAGCGAGCTCCCCTAACAGATGTGTTCTGACACTGAATGCTGATGTGCACATCTGTAACTGCAGAAATAAAGGACTCCCTCAGAAAGAGATGCCCTGCCCACATGTGATTGTGCCAGAGATGAAAGAGGGTCCACGACCCTGCAAATGCAAGTGTAGTCAGCATCTTCTTCTTGTGCTGAGCTTAAATCATTCTCTGTTTTGGAAAATTCATGAAATTATAGAGAATTTCAGCTGGAAGAGACCTTTAAGATCATCAAATCCAACTGTTAACTCTGCACTGACAGGTCACCATTAAACCCTGCTCCTCAGCACCATATCCACATGGCTCTACCACTGCCCTGGGCAGCCTGTTCCAGGGCTTGACAACCCTTCTGGGGAAGAAATTATTTCTAATCTCCAACCTAAACCTGGTGTAGCTTGAAACTGTTTCTTCTTGTCCCATCACTTGTTATTTGGGAGAAGAGACCAACCCCCACCTGGCTGCAGCCTGCTTTCAGACTGGACACTATTGCATAGGTGCCCTTGCCACTTTGGAGTGGTTTTCAATATCAGGTTTAAGTGACTGCTGCTTATTCAGGGCAAGGAGACTACCTGTGGCTCAGGCTAAAAGCCTTAGTGAGATGCCACAAGGATGAGCAGAGGGCTGGAGCTGCTCTGC
>VWZE01020459.1:9817-29507 GCA_013396675.1 Eubucco bourcierii
ACTTGGCCTTGCTGAATGTCATGAGGTTGGCCTGCGCCCACCTCTGCAGCCTGTGCAGGTCCCTCTGGATGGATCCCTGCCCTCTAGCAAGTTGACTGTGCCACACAGCTTGGTGTCATCTGCAAACTTGCTGAGGGTGCACAGGTTACAGCCTGACCTGCCTTTTATTGAGTGCCAAGGAAAGGGATATGTGGGAGATAGCTTCTGTAGCTTCATGTGGGAGGGAACGCTTGCACCAGTAACAGATCTCTGCAGTTTTCTTTTCTTCTTGAGTGACCACTTGATGAATGTCTTCCAACACCACCAGCTTTATGAGACCTGGCTGTGGCTTGGAAAGAACAGTACTGAAGCCCTTAATATTTTGCTGAGAAGTTTATTAAATGGCACAGATAACTCTATTTGAGAGAAATATGTGAAATATCAGTATCACAAATGGTTGTTTACAGACATTGAATATGACATACACTCATTTGTACTTGAAATACTCTAGTAAAGATCAGATCATGTTTGACAACAATGGTGCATAAATAAATGTATGTTTAGGGACTAAAGTATAGTAGAAGTTCTTCCCATTACTTGTTTGTTTTCATCTGAATCTACTTATAAAGGTATTTTAGGAAATATTTCCTGTAACTCAAATCTGCTATGCTTTTCTGCTGGGAGTTGATGAAAAGCCAGCTGACACCCTGTTCACAGTGACAGTCATAGAACACAGATGAATGGCATGGCTGTGACCTCATTTGTCTTGCAGTCTGAAGGAGCATCAGGCATAGGAGAGCTGAGCTATGTAGAAGGCATGGGGGCTGAGGTAAAGACAGCTGAGTATGTTCTCAAATGGATCCAGGTCTGGAGTCCTCAATATAGGAAGGACATGGACCTGATGGAGCAGGTCCAGAGGAGGGCCACAAAAATGATCAGGAGGCTGGAACACCTCTGCTACAAGAACAGGCTGAGGGAGCTGGGGTTGTTCAGCCTGGAGAAGAGGAGCCTCTGGGGAGACCTAATAGCAGCCTGCCAGTACCTGAAGGGAACTACAAGAAGGCTGGAGGGAGACTGTGCACAAAGGCCTGCAGTGATAGGGCAAGGGGCCATGGCTTCAAACTGGAGAAGAGCAGATTCAGATTGGATGTTAGGAACAGAATCCTTACTATGAAGATGGTGGAACACTGGAACAGGTTGCCCAAGGAGATGGTTGGGGCTCCCTCCCTGGAGACATCCAAGGTGAGGCTGGACAGGGCTGTGGGCAACCTGATCTAGTTGAGGATGTCCCTGCTGAGTGCAGAGGGGAGGGTTGGGCTAGATGACGTTTGGAGGTCCCTTCCAGCCCAGCCCATTCTGTGATTCTATGATTTGTTTTCTTACTAATGGTCAGACTTAGATTGAGATTTTCAGAGGTGTCCACAGAATCCTGTCTCTGCATTTATGTTAACTACAGTGGATGCTTGTGAACACTTCCCCCCCTCACCCTGTGGGCTGATAGAAGTTAAAGGCTTCAGTTTATTCACTTCAAAGTAGCCTACTCAAAAGTAAGGCATGCTGGCTATGTAAACTGTGACAGAATAATGTCACATCCACCACCAGCCCTGGGGGGAAAGGTAGCAGCTTTTATTTATAATATGTAGCTCCTCATGAGCAGCCAAACTTTTTCATGTGGGAAAGCCTGCACATTTGAGGTGAAAGTTAGGCTTTGAAAATACATTGGTAGCAGCACATGTTTTTTTCATGTGACATTAGGTAAGATGGCTGGAGTAGCTCCTAGTTCAACCACCAAAATGCAGCAACAAATCCATGTATGCACCATCTGAAAGCTCATTGCTGGATCTTTCTTCTCTGTCTGCATTTGATTTACAGATATAGAAGTTTCTTCTCTTTAACCTCTCATGTTTCTTGCTAGGCTGAAAATTCTTGGGGGAAAAAAAAGAACTTTATCTTGTCTGTCTGGCTTCAGTTAATGATTATTTCTGTTTCTGAAGGTGGTGTTTTTTGCTTCGTTTTTAGTCTTGTGCTCTGAGAGCTTTTGAGAGAGACATGATTAAAATGTTTAGCTACAGTATGTCTTAGTTTAGATTAAGTAGACTTTTGTATGTAATACATAGCAAATGAAGAACAGTACTTTTTGCATACTGTATTCTCACTCCCTCTCTCTTCCCTCCCCCCATCAGTGAGGAAAAGTTTGCAGCCTGAGTATCGTAAAGTATGCCTCATGGCACCTATGGAAGCAGCGTCTTAAAGGTTACTCCTAGAGCCTGGCTAAATGTTACCAGCTCTTTAGGGAGAGTGACAAAGATACCCACTAATATGGAGCTAAAATCTTTCAAAGTCTGGTAAACCTTCTGAAAATAAAGAAGAAATACTTTGCCTCTAATACTTCATTCTTACTTTAAGGTGCACCTGCTCGCTTGTGCTTTACAAGCAAAATTGAACACCAGGTGCCTCTCATTAGTATTAGAAGCATTGGGGACTATCAAGTTTCAGGAAAGAATCATTGCCATCAGCCTATGGATAAGTTTTCACAATCTGAGAGGGTGAATGGCTCAAGAGAATGGTGTGAGAGTATGTACCTTTGCATTGTTTGGTTTAATCAGGCATTAATCTGAAATGTTGGCATCTTAAATAGATGCCTAAATTTACAAATCAAATTTTAGGAACTTGTAGAAGCAAGCCTGTGAGGGCAGACTAACCTGGATTGGAAGAGTGGTAATCTGCATCACCTGGGTGCATATTTTCCCAAGGACACCTGGGAAGATGAAGCAATTGAGGCCACCTGCTCTGTGCACGCCCAGGAGGCAGGATTTCACATCTGAAATGGCTGCCTTGGTGAGTACTGTGGGGTGAGTGTTGTCTTGTTTGTTGGGACATGTAATTCAGAGTTTTGTGTGTATTGTACATTTTCTGAGGGGTCTGCAAGTGTTGTCCAATGCATCTTGCAGCTAGGGATATTTCTTTTGCAGTATTTCATATTTATGTGTGATTTTCAAGGGATGTAAACATGCTTTGTGGTCCTGTATGTCCTTTCAGTTTGGAATTGCTCTGGCTGTTGTTACCTCTTAAAATGTGTTCTATCTCTAATGGCTTTTGTTTCTGGCTGATTGGGTGAACTTCATTTACAGTATGTTTAACTATAAATAGTGAACATTTTCAATGAACACAGCCATGATATTTTGAGGGTATGAGTGCTAGCATTATGCTTCTGGTTATGAAATTGTGCTGCTCTGGAAGCATTTAGACACCTAAGTAGCATCACATCCATTTTATTTCAACAAGATTACAAAGTTGCATCACTTACAAGAGAAACAAGATTAGAGGAATAAGCCCAAATGCATCACAAATGCTAAAATAGTATAAAGCATGTTTATTGGATTGCTTATCTTAAACCTGACTTTTCAATATGTCTGTGGCTAATCCTTGTAATTTTCTTGCCACAATTAGGAAAATTATGCCATGCCATCCCACCTGTGTAAGCAGGAGCTTCTGGATTTCTGAATCTCTGCATTGAGTTGATTGTGGCCTGAAATATGCAGTTTACCAGGGTTAAGTAACTAGATCCAGCTAGATCCTGGAATATACTTGGCTGAAGATTTTGGCAAGACAAGTTGTTATGCTTGTGTATGTACTGTGTGTATGTTGCTCTGAGTTTATGTCATTGAATAATCATCTAGGGCAGCACAGGGTGATTTTTCTTCATAGTTAAACACTGTTTGTGGGTAGAGCCTTAGGTCCCAGCTTTTCATGTGAGTTAGATGTAAAATTTGGGGTATCAGTGCATTGATATATGTGATGAAAAGCATTCACGCTGTGAATTGTCCAGAGGCATCATGACCAGGTCACAGTAGCACCAAGGTTGGAAGAGACCTCAAAGATTGTCTCTATCCTTTCCCTAGCAGTCTGAGAAGCCTGGGAAGAATCAGAAGTCTCAGCAGATGACAAGACAGTAACAGAACTCCCTGAAAGCATTTGGGTACTGTCTGAAGCTGTAGCCAGCTCTGCCAGTTGGGAGGTAATTTTGTGAGTATATACTCACAAAACCCTCTTATAACTCACCATTGCCTTCTGCCATAAGCAGAAAGGAGCTCCGTGGTTCCATCTAGTGGGCAAACGGTGTATTGACTGCGGGAACATTCTCTTCCAGTTCAATTGATGTTATATGTTATTGCTAGTTATTTCTAGACCCTGGCTTATTATCTGTAAAAAGTTTCCATGACCGTGTGAAGAACCAATTATTATCAAAATTAGTGGTTGGGGTGGTGAGAGTTCTGAATATTAATAACATTAATATTTCAAAATTGTATCTCATATCAATTAATTACCCCTTCATAACACCTGGTCCTCCCACTCTCACTAACAGGCTCTAACTAGTGACCTTGACAGGAGGTTTGCAATGTCAGTGTTTTGTTCCCTAGATAAAAATGTTAGGAGCTCTGAGCTGTCTCTCTGAGGTTGGTAACCAGTGTAGGTTTCCTATCTGAAGGTAGGCAGAGCATTGCATTCTTACCTCCATCTCTCCCTTCTCAGTTCTTTGGGACCTCTTGTGGCTACCAGAGCAGAAAAAACATTTCCTGTGCTTCTAAAAAGATTATTTTTAGAATGGAGCTTTGTGTATTGCAATATAAGTGTGAGGATAAAGGCTGAGTTACTATCCAAGGGCCTGTCTGTACATCCTGGCAATCACTTTATCTCAGTGACTCAGATTTTGCAAATTCTCCCTTTCTTCTATTTCAGAAAAACCTTCCCTTCTTGTATGGAAGAAATCCTATATGGGCAAAATACAAGCACAATGGAGCAGACATAAACTAAGAATTGCTCTCTGAGAATAATCTTTTGAATATTCTCTGATGCTAATGTGTTGTATTGAGTAGATACTCTAGTGGCACCCCTGGGGAGGCATGACCCTCAGGAAGCAGAAGGATATCCAGTGCTTAAATACTGCAAACATCATCCCTTCAAGTATGGGCTAACTTTTAGAGAGCCTGTAATGGAGGGGTAATTAATTGATGTAAGATGGTATTTTTTTCTAAATGAATATTGTTTATTAATTTTGCTATTCAGAACTCTTGCCCCCTGACCACTTTTTTTTTTTTTTTTTTTTTTAGTAATAATTAGGTTATTTTGCACTGGTCATGGAAACAGCATACAGATGATAGCATAGGATTGAGAATGTTTAAGAAATAACTAACAGTAGAATCATAGAATGGTAAGGTTGGAAGAGACCTCAAGGATCATCTAGTTCCAACCCCCTGCCATAGGCAGGGACACCTCCCACTAGTACAGGGCACTCAACGCCTCGTCCAGCCTGGCCTTGAACCCCTCCAGGGAGGGANTGCCCCAGCCTTCCTGTAGGCCCCTTTCAGATATTGGAAGGCTACTATAAGATCTCCTATAAGCCTTCTCTTCTCCAGGCTGCAGAGCCCCAACTCTTGTAGCCTGTCCTCATACGAGAGCTGCTGCAGCCCTCTGATCATCTTCGTGGCGACCTCCTCTGGACCTGCTCCAGCACTTCCATGTCCTTTCTGTGCTGGGGGCTCCAGAACTGCACACAGGACTCCAGGTGGGGTCTGTCAATAACACTATGTTAACTCAATTGAACTGAAAGAGGGTTTTGTGGTCAGTTATACCACATGTCCACTAGATGGGTTCAGGAAACTCCTTTCTCCTTATGGCAGAAGGCAGTTGGTGAATTACAAGAAGCTTTAAGAACCTACTCACACATACTAGTCCGGATTCCCCGGGGACTAACTACAGCTTCAGACAGCACCCAGATGCTTCCAGGGAGTTCTGTTGATGCCTTGTCAGCTGCTAAGGCTTCTGATTCTTCCCAGACTTTATGGGATGCAGAGGGTCTCTGACTTTATCCTGATTCCTCTGGACAATCTGTGCTCCTCCAGGCCTTCTCCTCTTGGCAGGTGTAGGCAGGATGTCTTGGAGGTGTGCAGTCCTAGCACAGCGTCACACTGGCTATGCAGGTCTATCATGTGGAGGCATTTGAAGCCTGTTCCTGGTAAACTTGAAGCAGGCAGTTTCCAGGCAGACAAACCTAGAGTATTAGGGTTTGTTACTTTGTGACAGAGCCAGCTCATAGTTTAACATAGCAGATTGGGATGCACTGAGGCAGGAGCACAGAGAGAGAGAGCACGATAAGCAGAGACTGTGGCAGTAGCAGCAAGCAAGCAAGCATGCACAAATACAACGGCAGAGCAGGTTGTGTTACCTGCTCATCTTTTTTATCAGTGTAGCCTGAGTCTAATGGGCCTTTGGACACAGAATAGCCAATCAGAATGGCAGTTAGCTGAGCTTGACCATGTTAGGTGAAACCATAGACTTGCTTTACCCAAATTTGGGAAAACATAGGCCTTGCATGAGGCGGGCAGAAGCCAAGTGTATGTACCTTGTTTGCCACAGGATGAAAACAGGAGCAAAACAAGTCTGGGCAAGCCAGGGTCCTTAGACTCAGTGGCTCCAGATTATTTGTCCTGCTTCTCCCCATAACAGAAGGAGGGAGAGCAGAAAAATATGTGTGAACAAACCAGGACATGTTCACGCCTATTTTGGCTATTCAGGCCTACCACGACAGAGCCTATCAGAGTTTGCTGTGGCACAGCTGTCACCACTTGCACACATGCAATACTTGAATGTGAGGTACTTGAACGTGTCCAGAGAAGGGCAGTGAGGTTGGGGAGGGCCTGGAGCACAAGCCCTATGAAGAGAGGCTGAGGGAGCTGGGATTGGTTAGCCTGCAGAAGAGGAGGCTCAGGGGAGACCTTCTTGCTGTCTACAACTACCTGAAGGGTGGTTCTAGCCAGGAGGAGGTTGCTTTCTTCTCTCAGGCAAGCAGCACCAGAACAAGAGGACACAGTCTCAAGCTGTGCCAGGGGAAGTTTAGGCTGGAGGTGAGGAGAAAGTTCTTGCCTGAGAGAGTCATTGACTGCTGGAATGGGCTGCCCAGGGAGGTGGTGGAGTCAGCGTCCCTGGAGGTGTTCAAGGAGGGTTTGGACGTGGCACTTGGTGCCATGGTCTGGTCTTGAGGTCTGTGGGAACGGGTTGGACTTGATGGTCTTTGAGGTCTCTTCCAGCCTTGGTGATACTGTGATAATACTTTTTGAGCTTATTCCTGATGTGAACAGCAACTTGTACCAATAGTACCTGTGAGGGGAACAAAAGTACCTATGAGGGGCATGTGTTACACAAGAGCCCATTTATTTGAAAACGTAGGATGTTGGCAGACAGAAAATCTGTTTGTGCCATTTAAATTTGTATACTCTGTTGAGAGCTAGCTCTGGATTTTTCACTGCACAGGAGATTTTGCCTAGTGTTCAGATTGGGTTCCTCCAAAATGCAGCAGAAATGTACAGGGAAATTGGTAACAGCTGTGGGAACTGTGGTGTGAAGCACTGAGTTTCAAAAGATGAGAGCCAAGTTCATCTCTGACACAGGTCTTCTGAATCTACCTAGGATGTCTTCTACATATTACACTAATAAAGTATTTAAAATAAATCTGAGCTGTGTCACACTTAGAGTTTAAAAAAAAAAACAAATTTTTTTTCCCCCAAATTTTATGACTGTATCTTTTTTTGCTTTGCTTTTAAATGATGTCTCTATATTTGTCTTATCCACTTATTCCCCCACTAATGAGAGTTGAATGCTAGGAAGGGAAATTATTTGTTGTAGGTTTTGAAATACTGTAGATACTTTCACTGCAAATGTATTAGCATTAAACCTATAATGGCTAATTTTTTACCAAGGAATTGCTTGTATTGATCTCCAAAGAGCCCCTTGTACTTAACAATATTCTAAGCAACTGTTTGTGTATTGATTAAAAAAAAAATCTTGCATAAAAGATCTGTGTCCCCACCATAAGAGGGACATAGATCTGCTGGAACAAGTGCAGACAAGGGCCACAAAGGTGATCCAGGGGCTGGAGCACCTTTGCTATGAGGATAGGCTGAGGGAACTGGAATTGTTCAGCCTGGAGAAGAGAAGAGACACCAGTGGGAACCTTATAACTGCCTTCCAATACCTGAAGGGGTCCTATAGGAAGGCTGGAGAGGGACTTCTTATGGGAGTGTCCACTAATGGTATGCTGGTTTGAGGCTAATTAGAATATTTTAATAGAGAAAATTACACTATAGGCTGTGAAAGGAAAATATGGTGATGTCTACTTCACTCATATGCTTGCTAAAAAAAAATTGTTTGGGAACAATACATTACCAAATACATTAATTAACAATACATAACCAAAACATTAGATAAGGTCAGTCTCTGACTCTTACTGGATCTTGCAGCTTCTAGCTCTGACTCCTCTGCTGATTAATTCTCACTAACCACTTTCCTTCTAACCTCCCTGGCTGATCCTCCTAATTTACCTTTCAAATAAGGCAAACCTTGGGGTAGGGTGCAGGGGTGGGAAAAGGTGGAAGGGTGGTTGGGAGCCTCTCCTGGGGTCTCTGATTTCTGGGAGGGGAGTTGTGTTTCTGTATTCCCTTTAACTTGTCTATGTCTGTAACTATTCCTGTCTATAGTGTCTATCTCTGCTTGTACATTGTGCTGAGCTGTAAACAGAGCTTCAGTCCTTAACTTCCAGTTGGCTGAGTTCTAGTCTGGGTCATTTTACAAAGTGTGGGGGACAGGGAACTCCCAAACTGTCACAAATGGGACAAGGGGAAATTGATTTAACTTGAAAGAGAATAGATTTAAATTGGATCTTAGGAAGAAATTCTTCACTATAAGGATGGCAAGGCTCTGTAATGGATTGTCCACAGAGGTTGTGGATGCCCTCTTCCTGGAAATGTTGAAGGCCAGGTTGAACGGGGCCTTGAGTAGCCTGGTCTAGTTGAGAGGTGGATTGGATGATCTTTGGGGGGTGTCTCTTCCAGCCTAAGACATTGTACAATGTGATATAAAAAAGCTTTTATATTCCTTTTTTCCCCTCTCAATATGCACATCTGATACTTGCATTTGATCAAATGCTGCAAAGCCGAACTCCACATTAAAAGTTTTGGGTGGAATATTTTAGTTCCATGAAAATCTGTAGAAGACCTGGTCTGGCTTGGGGTAGCAATTGGATTTCTAATGGACTTTTGGAATATTTTCCTTTATAACTAAAATAAAATAGGGAGTATCTTAGGATTTTCTTAGAAAAATCCCTGGTCCTTCGAAGCCAACAAATATCTATAGGAACTTGATGAAAGTCTTAGGAGTCTACTTTTCCTGCCCCTCTTATTAACTGGTTAATCAGGAGAATATCTTTTTTTTAAATTCTAATTATTCATATTCATTTGATATCTCTATTTTGGTTTGGGGATTTTTTTTATTTGGTTGGGTTTTGGATTTTTTTGTCCTCTGATGCTTGCCTTGCAGTGACGTAGTACCTTGATTTTACAAAGTGCAGCAGAATCTTGACCAAATCTATTTGATGTTTTAGAAGATAAGGGGAAACAAAACAAAACAAAACAACCAGGCTAGAATAAACCAAAATAAATTCCTAGTCAAAGGAAATGTTCATAGTTTACCTTCTGCTACCTCTGCTATTTCTGTGAGTGAAGGATCAAATTATACAGCTTTTGTTGTTGTTTAATATGAACATCATGCACCTAGACAACAGACTGGGGTTTTGATCCTTTGAGAGTGCATCAGAAAAAGTATGTCCAGCAGGTCTAGGGAGGTTCTTCTCTCCCTCTACTCTGCCCTAGTGAGACCACACCTACAATACTGTGTCCAGTTTTGGACTCTCCACTTCAAGAGAGATGGGGACCTGCTGGAAAGAGTCCAGTGGAGAGCAACGAGGATGACTGGAGCAATTGAAGATACTGAGAGCCCTGGGGCTATTTAGTCTGTAGGAGAGAAGGCTATCTGGAGATGGGATCTGATCAGTGTGTACAAGTATCTGAGGGGTGGGTATCAAGTGGCTGGGGCCAATCTCTTTTTGCTGGTCAGCAGCAATAAGCCAAGGAGCAACAGCTATAAACTGGAGCGTAGAAGGTTTCGCCTCAATATGGGGAGAAGCTTCTTTACAGTGAGGGTGACAAAGCCCTGGCACAGGCTGTCCAGAGAGGTTGTGGAGTCTCCTTCTCTGGAGACTTTCCAAACCTGCCTGGATGCATTCCTATGTGAACTACCCTAGGGAGTTCTGCTTTGGCAGGGGGGTAAGACTTGATGATCTTGTGGAGGTCCCTTCCAACCTCTAAAGTTCTATGATTCTGGGATCTCTGGCTTAGTTTGATGGTTCATACCAAAACATAGCCATGGTTATGTCTTCCTGTCCAGGATACTGTGTTAGCATTTAGGAGTAGAGTGGTTTTTCTGTTTCAGTGATCTGACCATGCTTCCCTCTGAGGCAGGAAGCTTCTGCAATCTCAACTGCAGATCAAGTCTCCTTTCTCCAGATCCCTATGGTACATTTCTCTGGATTTTCGTGGTAGGAAATTGGATACCTATTGCTTCAGGGGCATTTCCAGCACCTAAATATTATTTCTCAATAAAGATGGAATGATATTTTTTATTCTGCAGTATTTTAGACTTTAAATTCGATGGAATTCTTTGCATTTTCATTTTGTGGCTGCTGGATGTTTCCATAGTGGTAATAGTGAGCAGTAGAGAGCAGAAATCTGCTGCACCATTGTTTTGAAAGCTTGCTAGCTGCACAGCATCTCTTCTAATTTGCTGGCAGTCTAGAGCCTGTCTAGAGATAGTAATCCTTTACCAATTGTGTTTCATGGGGATGAGATGAGAGCTTGTGGTCAGGTATATAAATTAAAATGATGATGTCTGGTAAAGGTCAGAGCCACAGAAACCCCAATGGACTGTTGTTTATGGCTCCAAAGCAGCTTAAATACTGTGATTTAGCCTAACTGATATGATTCACAGAGGGTTGTAGGAAGGAAGAAAGGAAAAGCAAGAGGTGGTAGATTAAATGAGGTGTGACCATCTGGTTTTATACTGGTGCAGAAAGTGGAATTGTATTTAGAGAGCTATTGGCAGGATTGGTAAGGGCAGCATTTCAAAGCTGGTATTGGTAATTATGTTGGAGCTGCTGTAAAAAGTGGAAAAAAACATGATTTGAAATAAACATACTGTTCTCATGAGCAGTTTAGTCACAATCCTGGTGCTTGAAGCCTTCCCCTCATCTCTTTTTGATAGTCACTGTTAGTATCTGCATTCAAAATGGAGGGGGAAAATTGTATGTTTTGGGCCTGCTGCTACATTTCATCTCTGTAAAGGTTTGGTAAACCTGGAAGGTGGTACACTGGTTTGTCTTCTACAGTGAGGAAAAGAATGCTTTGAATGTGGCATATCACAGTTACCAGCACCAACCTCTCCTCAGGGTCCTTTCAGGTAGCTGTAGACAGCCATGAGGTCTGCCCTCAGCCTTCTCTTTTTCAAACTAACCAGCCACAGCTCCTTCAGTCACTCTTCATCAGATTTTTTCTCCAGGCCCTTTCCCATCTTCATTGCCCTCCTCTGCACTCTCTCCAGCACTTTCACATCTCTCTTGTATTCAGATGCCCAAAACTGAACACAACACTCAAGGTGTGGCCTCACCAGAGTGAGTACAAGAGGACAATCACCTCTCTATCCCTACTGGACACAGCATTTCTAATCCAACCCAGGATGCCATTGGCTTTCTTGGCCACTTGGGCACACCCCTTGCTCATATTCAGTTGCTTGTTGATTAGAACCCCCAGCTCCTTTTCCACCAGACAGCTTTCCAGTCCTCACTACCTCTTTCATGTGTGACTGGTGAGAATGTTAGCAGTGACATCAGCTGAAAGATGCACTTCTTCCATGCAGAAGTTATCTGGTGTATGCAAACACTAGAAGTATTTTTTGGGAAATAGTACTGCAAGCCCCCACTCTAGGCTAGATGGATGTTGGCTTTTCCTGTGCATTGGCTTGTGGGTCAGTGATCCACTTCTTGGGTGTGCTCTGTGAAAAGCCATAAGCTACCAGAGCATAAGATACAAGCATCTCTGTTGCAGTCCATCAGTCTTTAGCAGAAACATAAGTTTGCTGTGAATGCCTCTCAGAGACCAGTTAAGAGTCTCTGAATCACAGGGCTTGTGACATGATGGTGATTTACTAGCACCAATCACTCAGCTGTGGCTTGAAAGCAAAGCTATCCTTCTTACTTTGACCTTTGCCTGTGCTCTCTGGAAGGGAGGACAGCATGGAGGGAGGGTGCTTTTGAGATTCCCTACCCTTTCCCTCATGCTTTCATCCTCTGGACAGCATGTGCAGGGGTCAGGCCTGAACTAAGTGCCATAGGTCTCCCCAAAATCTACAACTGTTTCCTGAATGCAGCCCCACTTGCAAACACACCAGCCTTTTATGACTGTCCAATGCTTTCTTTTTCTGTTAACACTCCAACACTTCGAGGAGACTTTATAGTAGCCTTCCAATATCTGAAGGGGCCTGCAGGAAGGCTGGGGAGGGACTATTGACAAGGTCTTGCAATGACAGGACAAGGGGCAATGGGTTTGAACTGGCAGAGGGGAGATTTAGACTGGATGTTAGGAGGAAGTTGTTTGCAGTGAGGGTGGTGAGGCACTGGCACAGGTTGCCCAGGGAGGTTGTGACTGCTCCCTCTCTGGAGGTGTTCAAGGCCAGACTGGCTGAGGCCTTGAGTGACCTGTACTAGTGGGAGGTGTCCCTGCCTATGGCAGGGGGTTGGAACTAGATGATCCTTGAGATCCCTTCCAACCTTACCATTCTATGAACATTGGGTTGCATTTGCCACTTGCTTCCTGCAGTCAAAACTGCTGCAACTGTCAGTTGCAAGGGCTTAGGGCAGGTTTACCCTTGTATTCATCTCCACAGAGGTATGGGGAAGCCTGAGGAAAATGTGTTGTCAGTGCTCTGTACTAGTGGGGCAACTGCCTGCAAGAAATGTACCAGTAAGTGTAGTATTGTCTGATCTAAACCTGTCTCCTCTGTAAAGAAAGGGTAGGAGAAACCAAAATAACTAATGCCAATAAATTACCTCTGTTCTAGGTAGGTGAATTGCTGGTTAGAGTGGTCCTAGTAGCAGTATGCACAAAACAAAAGAGCTTGGAGATAGCAACAGTGAAACAGTTACTGTCTTTTTCCTTGCCTGAAGCAGGTTATACTAAATAAAATATCCAATGGTCCTTCAGCTTTGACCTGAGATAGGAGAGAAAATCAATTCCAAACTTCACAGAAGTGTAAGGAGATGTTCAGATGCTGTTGAGGGAAGAAGTGAGAGGGAGACTAAGCTTCGGGGTCCTGCAAGCCTAATAAGCTGTGAGGGAGTGCTGGGGTGCAGGCTGGTGGTAGCTGGTATTATACCACATTCTCAGTGTTTGAGGCTCAGCATTTTTTTCAAACTGTGCTTTGGTGGACAAGTAGCACATATTGCTCCATCTTCTCTTCTGAAGAGGGAAGAAATTAGATCTTTATTTTGTCACTCTTACACCTCTCTATTAATGTTGTCTTCTGCAAATGTACTCCTTATCTAATTCATAACTTGACCTGCTTGGAGCTGAGTGGTCTCAGAGGTGGGGGAGAAGCACCCAAATATTCTTTATACCACTTTTCTTTTTGGAGTTCTACAAAGCACTCTGAGAACTGCTTGTGACCTGAGCTGAGCTGTGTTTTCCATCTCAAGTCATTCTCCTTTTTATTATATGAAGCCACGTGTCCTTTCATTTGCCAGGCAAAAGCCCCACTATAAATCAAAATTCCTCCTTGGCAGGACTTTCTAATCCATGTGTGGAAACACTGAGAGTTTGGGGTTGAGTTGGTTGTTTATTTATATGTTTTTCTTTCCTGGAAGTGAATTGATATTCCTTGAGGTACAGAAGACAGGCAGAAAGTAATGGCTGTGCTTGGAAGCTGCAACACACTCCTGATCACAGCGGTGATGTGTTTTAGAAAGGAAATGGTAAACCATAGGTAATGCTGCTCTCTGCTCTTCTCCCTTGGCAAAACCAGGTAAGAGCACTGGAGGTGTGAGAGGAGGCAGAGTTAATTAAAAAGCCTTGTGCTTGAGATTTATTAACTTTCTACATGTTTGGTGGTTTGTTTTTTGTTTTGTTTTGGTTTTTTTTTTAAAATGTATTCTATGGTTACATTTTGTTTTTTCTTCACTAATATTTTTTGCAAACTCTGAAAAGACCAAGCGCAGTGGGTATGTGGAGATGCTGTTAAAAACAATTTACTTTGCATGTGAAAGAAACCTGAATCTTGGTTTTCATTGATACTGAAATTTAAAAAAAAAATAAGTTATAGTGCAAGCTACAAAAGAGCCACAAAAATGATGGAGTGGAACATATTCCTTATGAGGGGAGACTGAGGGAGCTGGGGCTCTTTAGCATGGAGAAAAGGGAGCCTGAGGGGTTACCTCATTCATATTTATAAAGATACAAAGAGTGAGTGCCTAGAGGCTGGAACCAGTCTCTGCTGAGTGATGCCCAGTGACAGGACAAGGGGCACTGGGTGGATGTTGAGGCATAAGAAGTTTCATTTAAACATGAGGAGGATTTTTTTTCCCTGTGAGGGTGACAGAACACTGGAACAGGCTGCCCAGGGGGGTTGGGGAGGCTCCCTCTGCAGATATTCAAGACCCACCTGGACACATCCTGTGTGATCTGTTGTAGGTGATCCTGCTCTGGCAGGGGGGTTGGACTGGATGAGCTTCTCAGGTCCCTCCCAACCCTAACATTCTGTTACATAAGAAAGGAAACAATGAATATTCATGTTTCTTTCAGCCAGTGAAAAACCTAAACATGGACTGCATCATCTCTTTCTGATCTTTGTGGCAAGCTGAAACAGAAAATTGATAGTTTATTGAAAAGAGATTCTGTGAGAATCTCTCTTGTGTAGTTTCCCATGTATCACAGTATCACAGTATCGCAAGGGTTGGAAGAGACCTCAGAGATCATCAAGTCCAACCCATCACCACAGCCCTCAAGATTAGACCATGGCACCAAGTGCCATGTCCAAACGTGCCTTGAACGCCTCCAGGGACGGTGACTCCACCACCTCCCTGGGCAGCCCATTCCAGTGACAAATTACTCTCTCAGTGAAGAACTTCCTCCTCACCTCCAGCCTAAACTTGCCCTGGCGCAACCTGAGACTGTGTCCTCTTGTTCTGTCACTGGTTGCCTGAGAGAAGAAGGTAACCTCCTCCTGGCCACAACCACCCTTCAGGTAGTTGTAGACAGCAATAAGGTCCCCCCTGAGCCTCCTCTTCTCCAGGCTAAACAGTCCCAGCTCCCTCAGCCTCTCCTCATAGGGCTTGTGCTCCAGGCCTCTCACCAGCCTCGTTGCCCTTCTCTGGACACGTTCAAGTACCTCAATGTCCTTCCTAAATTGAGGGGCCCAGAACTGGACACAGTACTCGAGGTGTGGCCTGACCAGTGCAGAGTACAAGGGGAGAATGACCTCCCTGCTCCTGCTGGCCACACTATTCCTGATGCAGGCCAGGATGCCATTGACCTTCTTGGCCATCTAGGCACACTGCTGGCTCATGTTCAGGCGGGTGTCAATCAGCACCCCCAGATCTCTCTCTGTTTGGCTGCTCTCCAGCCACTCCGACCCCAGCCTGTAGCTCTGCATGGGGTTGTTGTGGCCAAAGTGCAGCACCCGGCACTTGGACTTGTTGAATGCCATCCCGTTGGACTCTGCCCATCTGTCCAGGCGGTCTAGGTCCTGCTGCAGAGCCCTTCTGCCCTCCAACCCAGCAACATCAGCCCCCAGCTTGGTGTCATCTGCGAACTTGCTGATGACTGACTCAATGCCCTCGTCCAGATCATCAATGAAGATGTTAAAGAGGATGGGGCCCAGCACTGATCCCTGGGGCACTCCACTAGTGACTGGCCTCCAGCTGGATGTGGCACCATTCACCACCACTCTCTGGGCTCGGCCCTCCAGCCAGTTCCTAACCCAGCGCAGAGTGTTGGCATCCAAGCCACGAGCTGACAGCTTAGCCAGCAGTTTGCTGTGGGGGACAGTGTCAAAGGCCCTGCTGAAGTCCAGGCAGACCACATCCACAGGCCTCCCCACATCCACCAGGCGGGTCACCTGATCATAGAAGGAGATCAGGTTGGAGAGGCAGGATCTGCCCTGCCTGAATCCATGTTGGCTGGACCTGAGCCCTTGGGCATCCTTCAGGTGTGCAGTTATTGCCCCCAAGATAAACTGCTCCATCATTTTCCCTGGCACTGAGGTCAGGCTGACAGGCCTGTAGTTCCCAGGTTCCTCCATCCGTCCCTTCTTGTGGATGGGGATCACACAGGCCAGTTTCCAATCGTCAGGGACCTCTCCTGTGAGCCAGGACTGGTGGAAGATGATGGAGAGCGGCTTGGTCAGCTAGTTATTTTTTAACACATCAGTTTGGTACTTTCAAAAACTTCATGTTAGTCTCCCATGTTTTAAGAAAACTCAAACAGTGAATATAGATAAACTTGCAATCTTCTCCCCAATTGCTTTTAGAAGATTAAATTCATTGTAATATCAGGGGCAAAGAAGGGTTAGCACTGGAACAAAATCAATTTTAAAAGAGTGCAAGAGAGTAGTCCTATTATATATTTTAAATATTATTGCTTATATTGAGCATCTGAAACAATGATTAAAGTGCCTAACAAAGCTAAATTAAGCAGCATTTTTCCTTTCAACCTTCCTGCCTGTTCTTCCTAATCTTTCCAGCTAACCAGTGGAGACTAGTGACAGATCATAATATGGTGCTTAATCAGCTCTTTTTGTTTGCTTGCTTGTTTTTCCTTTCACTTAAATTTGGTCCATCCCAGTTATTAAAACAACAATTTGTCTGACTTTAAAATAACAATTTCTTAAACATCTAGAGGTTGGGTTTTTTAACTGCTTCTTGGTTGTTGTGGTGGTTGGATCTTTCTTGTGGACAGGAAAACCTCTGAGCTAGTGGCAAATACTGTGGTTCTCTGTCATGTGATGACAGAGTTTTATGTTCTGTGGCTTTGAAAACAGGCTTCCAGGAGACCTTATAGTAACCTTCCAATATCTGAAAGGGGCCTACAGGAAGGCTGGGGAGGGACTATTGACAAGGACTTGTAATGACAGGACAAGGGGCAATGGGTTTGAACTGGCAGAGGGGAGATTTAGACTGGATGTTAGGAGGAAGTTGTTTGCAGTGAGGGTGGTGAGGCACTGGCACAGGTTGCCCAGGGAAGCTGTGGATGCTTCCTCCCTAGAGGTGTTGACGGCCAGGTTGGAGGAGGCCTTGAGTGCCCTGTACTAGCGGGAGGTGTCCCTGCCTATGGCAAGGGGTTGGAACTAGATGAGGACCTTCCTTGAGGTCCCTTCCAACCTTACCATTCTATGATTCTGTGTCTGAAGGAAAAGTAACGTGGACTTGAGTGTGGTCTCTCTTTTTTAGCTGGTTCATTGAGTACATAGACATATGTGTAGAAAACATCTATTAACAGAAAACTGGTTAAACCTTTTCTCCTCATTTTTCCTCTCTGTGAGAATAACTTGCAGTAACTGCTTGACATTGTACTTCCTAGGCAGTTTCTACCTCCAGAAAATGATTTATTAACTGGAGTTGAGCTGCTTTTTTTGCTTTTGTTGCTGTTGACAAAAGGCGTGTTTAAGCACATTAAATTGACTTAATGCAGAGGACAAAAAACGATGGCTGAAAGTAGCAGAACTTGCTGCCAACACATAGTTCTTCCTTGTACCATTTATAAGGAATAGTTAATCTGACCTCAAAGAAAAGAAACATATGCTCCACCAGATAAGGTGCTAGAGATGAATGAATCTGTCTGCTGAGGAGCATTTGTTGGAATAAGAGAGAAAATATTGGAGGGGGGAGAAGAAGAGGAGGGAAAAAAAAAAGGCAGAAGGGAAAGGAGACTTAGCCAAGTTCCAGAAAGAAAAAAGTAAAGTGAAGCTGGGGAGTGACAAAACCAATGGAATGAAAGAAGAGAGAGTGGATTAATGAGAGGGAAGGTAGAGGAAGGTCTGTTGGCAGTTGGCACTCCCTCTAGGGCTTTGTTTCATGTTTTTGCCCTCGGTAACTGTAGTGAAAACTGTTTCACTATTAACAATGTTATTAACTTTGATATCCAGGCAGAGATTGTTAATAACTATGAAACTGTTTATTAACATTAAACCTGACCAGAAACCTTATTTACAAGGTTCAAAAACATAGGGTTTGGAAATTTACACACAGAGGGAACAGGTAAGCTGGAACACTTTAAAGGCAATAGCATAAGCAAACATTTTTACTGGCAGAGAAAGTTTGTGCAGTCACTCACACTGCTTGCAGTTAGTTATCCTGCTTAGCCACTGGGTGGATGCAGGAAGCTCCTTTCTGCTTATGGCAGAAGGCAATTAATGATTACAAGAGGCTTGAAGTATTTACTCACAAAAAATATCCTGGGACAATACCCAAAGTTCATGGTGGGGCTGCTGCCGGGCTGGAAGCTTTTAGAGACTTTGGAGTTTCCTCAGGCTCCTGGGTGCTTCAGATAGAGGAGGCAGACATCTGTGAGCTGGTCCTGGCTCTCTTGGCAGCAGGCTCTCATGTGCAGGCAGATGTCTTGCAGTGTGCAGTCTGGGCACGGTGTCAGGCTGGCTGTGCAGGCCGAATGCGTGGAGGCATCAGAGCCTGATCCTGTTCATTGGGGTCCCACCCAGCTCAGGATCGATGAGGTAGTAAGCAGGCCTGGATACAATAGCAGAGAGCACAATGGCACCAAGCCCAATGTGCTGCCTGCTCATCCTTTATATCCATTTCAACCCAAGACTGAGGGGCCTTTGGACATAGATTAGCCAATCAGGATGGCAGTTTGCCCATATTAGGTGAAGCTGAGGCTTTTGGCCCTTTTCCTGTGGCCACCACGCCCAGCACAGAGGGAGGGGGAGCAGGGGAGCATGCCTGGGAAAACCAGGACATGTACAAGCCCACCGTTGGCCTATTTAGGCCTACCACGACAGCAACAGAAGCATGGGTCACAGTATTACAGTATCACCAAGGTTGGAAGAGACCTCAAAGATCATCAAGTCCAACCTGATACCACAGACCTCAAGACTAAAATTCACTAGTTCTACTTGAGTAAAATAGTTTTTGGTAATTGCATGACACTGCTATCCCCTTCTGTCAGTAGTATCTCCTGGACCAGTAGTACACACAGATTGCATGAATATTTATGAAGGGATTATTAATTTTCATTTCAGTCCAGTGCTACATATACAGAAAGGCAGAAAAAAAGTATGTGGCTGGCTAGAAGCTTGAAATAAAGTGTAGGTTTTTACAAAAGAGGAAATTAAAAATAAAAGAGGCATAAACAGAAAAGAAAGAGGAGAATATTAATCTGAAACACAGATCTGGATGGCTGTACAGAGGCAGCATTTCATATCCAGGCTGCTGGCTTCAGTTTGCTTCAAAGGGAGTAGTAAAGATAAGAGTAAGATGATAGTGATGATGGACCTGATATCTGGACATTAGAACCTGATCTGAATTTCAGTTTCTTCTAAACAAACTGCTGCTAATCTCTGGCAGGTGTCCTTGGTGTATCTCATCTATCCTACGATAGGCCAGCAGAAGTGGTGATATTTGGACTTTACATACATGAGCAAGCTTTTTCCTATTGTCTCTGCATTTTAACTATTTTACTCTGAGAGAACATTTGGTATTCTCAATTAGTTCTGTTCTGACTGGGTATGCAGAAACAGAGAGTTTATGGGTAAAAGTTAAAGG
>VWZE01020460.1:0-77067 GCA_013396675.1 Eubucco bourcierii
CCGCAGGGAGGGTGACTTTATCCAGCTCGTGCTGCAGCGGCATCACCACCCTCTGATCTCAGCTGCTTGTTCTGCTGCCCTGGACATCATTGATGATGCTTCCCAAGTCCGTTGAAGGCACTGTCAGGAGGTCTGCCCTCTCCAAGTTTTCGATTTTTAAATTTTTTCAACTTATTCTGGTGAGAACCTTCACTTCTTTTTGGTCAGATGTTCTGAGCTACCCCTCAAAAGCTGATGAGGTACTGGTGTGCTAGGAACCAAATCCTAGTCCATAACAAGGACCAGTGAAGGAGAGAATCATAGAATGGTAAGGTTGGAAGGGACCTCAAGGNGAGGATGTCAGGTATCTCCTGAATGCTTCTGTATATTTTCTTGTAAAGAACAGAGGACTGTTTCTGCTTCTTTGAGATTTTACTTTCTCACGTAGCTCTCCAAAAAAGCACATTTCTGAGTAGGACACTCATTTACTTCCTGACTAATAGATCACTTGAAATATAGAAGAGGTTATGGGGAGGAAAGGACTAAGAGCAGTTATTGCTTTCCAACAAAAACATTAATTTGGCAGATGTATGGCTACAGTTTGTCCAGTTATGGTGGACTTCAATGATAAAATTAAGATCCATGCCAGGAAATAATAACAACAGAATGATCAGACTTTGGAAGAGTTTGGGAATTGTCTGCAAGGCAGTGCTAGATACATATTGAAATTTTGGGACCCTTTCTTGAAATGTGTCCAGAAATGTGAAGCTACTGACGGTTGAAACATCATAGTGGTGTCAAGGGCTCGTTAAATTTAGCTACGTGATTGACCATATGGGCAGTTTTAAATGCAGCTCATCTCCCCATAACTTTTTAATGTTCCCAGTAGGTAGTTCTTGGGATGAAGCACCATACCCTTGGAAACGAGTGTGTCTGCAGCTGTATCTCTGTCCAGTTCTGGGCCCCTCAATTTAAGAAAGATGTTGAGGTGCTTGAACGTGACCAGAGAAGGGCACCAAGGCTGGTGAGGGGCCTGGAGCACAGCCCTGCTGAGGAGAGGCTGAGGGAGCTGGGGGTGTGCAGCCTGGAGAAGAGGAGGCTCAGGGCAGACCTCATTGCTGTCTGCAGTTACCTGAAGGGAGGTTGTAGCCAGCTGGAGCTGGTCTCTTCTGCCAGGCACCCAGGGACAGAAGAAGAGGACACAACCTCAAGCTGTGCCAGGGGAGATCCACGCTGGATGTTGGGAAGAAATTATTGCAGTATCACCAAGGTTGGAAGAGATCATCAAGTCCAACCTGTTACTAGAGACCTCAAGACTAGACCATGGCACCAAGTGCCACGTCCAAGCCTGCCTTGAACACCTCCAGGGGCAGTGACTCCACCACCTCCCTGGACAGCCCATTCCAGCAGCCAATGACTCTCTCAGTGAAAAACTTTCTCCTCACCTTTGGTGTTGGAATGGGCTACCCAGGGAGATGGTGGAGTCCCCATCCCTGGAGGTGTTTAAAAGGAGGCTGGATGAGGCACTTAGTGCCATAGGTTAGTTAATTAGAAGGGTTTGGGGAGAGATTGGACTCAATGATCTTAGAGATCTTTTCCAACCTGGTTAATTCTGTGACTCTGTGATATCGTGGATTACAGAACTACTTTTTTGTAAAAATGAGCTTTTAATTAGTTTTCTTGGTAACAGTTAGTTTTCCTAAATAAAAATAATCTTTGCAAATGAAATTTTAGATTTTTATAGCCAGCTCATAGCTTTATGCTCTTCAAGAGCTTTCGTGAAGTGTGTTTTAACAAGGTTGCAGTTCTTTGAGTTGTTTTGTATGCAGTTGTAGGTGGTGTTATCTGAATCTATCTTCATTTATATCATAAAAAACAGTTAAAGAAGAAATCATGGTGCCACCAAGTGTCACTGTGCTTTTAAAGTTCTCCAGAAACTAACTGGAGGTAGACTACCTCCAGCCTTACCCCTTCCCCTGTCTCCCCTCCCCACCTTTTCCTACTTGTCTGATCCCACTGTGTAGATGCAATTTGCCCCTGGGGGCTTTGCCCACCATGAAAGATGTCCTTTGAGGGAAGGGGTCACCTCCTGTGACAGCCATCGACATCTCAGCTCCAGACTGGGAGGTGTTGGCTAGAGGAAACCATCCAGTGTTTCTGGAGAAGTGGAACAGGTCGAGGTGCAGAGCAACCAAAGAGGAGCAAAGCAGAACAGTGGTGTAACATTAAGGAAATTATGTTGATTATAGCTTGTCTTGCCACATGCCAGTTTTCAGCTGTTGCATTCTGTACTGGAATATTGCTGTGGTACCAGCGACAAAGTGATGCCTCTAGGCTCGAACAAAAGCTGTACCAACTTTTAAATATTTAAAAGTATAGTTAAAGGGTTGTTTCACAGGACTTGTGTTAAAACTGCCAGGAGAAAAAAATAGCATAATGTAAACATTTATCGCAGGGAAATGACAATGGAGTTCTCTAATAGGAGACAAGTGCATGTGTTCTGGTGTGTGAGCTTCTGCTGCCTCTGCTTTTAAACAGAAGTGTGCTACTAAGTATTGCAGCAAGGCACCATCATTTCACACTCATTTCTCTGTCAGTTTTCTGCTTCTTTTTTTAGCTCTAAGAATCTTAAAGCTTAACAAAAACTTAGGGCAAGGCAGTGGGAATCTAGCTAGGACAGTTTAGTGTGGTCCTTCCCTTAGCTTCTGGCTGACATCTCAGCATCCATGCAGAAGGGCCTAGAGGAGAGGCCCTTGGAAGCAGAATGGGTTGTGCTGTGTTGCTCAGCCATCACGACTCTTTACCTGCAGACACTGCTTTACTGCTGCCACACAAAACCAAAGAAAAGGTGAACCCCTGGCAGTGGAGTGAAAAGACACCTGCTAAGTCCTTCCCTTCTCATGCCAGAAGTGTTGTCCCTGCTCAGGAAGCTTTGCTGTGAAGTAATTGTGCTGCGGCATGAACCGTTTCATTCATCAGATTACAACCTCTGCTCTCGCCTCTTCCAAACACTTCTGACAATGTCTTTCCTAGCATCCTCACATAAAATGTTAATTGTTAAGAGCCCTCTTTTCCTTGACGAGTTAACTATGTCTTACGATGACAACTGCTGTCAACTGTATGCAGTGGAGGCTCTTACGTTGGGACATGTGAGAGGTGTTTTAGCCTGCCCTGTTACTTGCCCCTCCTCACCTTCTCAAGGGGGCTTTTACTTGCAAAGAAATGTTGTTAGTGCAGAGTGTAACTGAAAAGTGGAGAGACTGAAGTACTGGTGAATGACATCATATGCAGGGTCCCGGGACGTGGGTGTGACTGTAACTAACTATAATCAACGTGAAATGTTTTTTTCTTTACTTAGTAAATACTAAAATGCCATTGTGTGTATAGATACATAAACCCCACCACATTTGTAGTAGATGTCTGCTAGTCTTAACTCTTAAGAAGAGAAATCCATGCTTCCCAAGTTCATTCTCTAATGTTTTATTTCTCTTGGTTTTGCAGTATTGGTTTCTGCAGCTCCCTCCTGCTCCTGCAGTTTCCTCAGCAGAACAGAAGGCAACTGCAGACTTGAGCATTTGGGTCAGGAATTTTTGAGGCTGAAAAAGAACTGTAGTTAACACTGAACATGCTGAAAGTTCTAGTAGTTTTTTAATTTGTCTGTCCAACTAACTTTAGTTATCAAGTTCAGTGCTTAAAGTAATACTTTGGTGGTTGCAGTGGTGGGAATACTCTGCTGTCTGTTTCCGAGTTAGGAAAATACATAATCTCTTCTCCTCCTAACCTGTCTCTTTGCTAGTTGTTAGTGCTTGCCAGAATGCCATTGTGTTCTGATCCTGGCTATAATTTTCACCAGTCTGGAGGATCACTGAATACCGTGCCTTGTACAGAAAATTATATTTGTAATATGAATGCGTCTGCTTTTCAGCAATGAAATCATTTCAACACCTGTAAACTTTTAAAAACAAATATCTCTTGCAGTTCCTTTTTGGATACTAAGCTAATATCAAGCCTTGTAATTCTTCAGTGATTATGAGGTTTGGAAGAAAGAGGCAAGCAGAAATCCTCATGGTGGAAATGAAATCTTGGATGGTATCTGTAACATGAGCTAAGGAGTTCTGCTCAGAAGTCTAATATGAGACATCTGCATGGACTACTAAGAAAATTTATTGTTATTGTAGTATTTGCTACATTTGTAATGCTCTTGTAGGATAAGTGACCAGATTTAAAGTTCAGCTTGCATATGGATTTAATATCAGAAGATGTTAGTGTTTTTGTAGTTTGCAATGTTGTGTTTCAAGTATATTTCTAACTTTACATTTTCAGTGTGTCTTAATTTGATCAGTTTATGATTACTTCATATTTCATCCCCAGAGCCACGAAGATGAGAAGCTTAAATGGTGCTGGTTACATTGACTGGGTCCTTGTGAGTTTGCAACATGTAACAGCCTACAGGCTGATCTCCATGTGGCTTAAGCTGATATAGGCAGATGTGAGTGCCAGCTGCCTGCCTCTGCCCAACTCAGCCCTTGGGAGGGGAACATAGTTCTGGTCTGTGTTTTGCTTTTGCTGTGCTTCTCTGTGGCAGCAGAAGACACATGGCAGTAATCAGAGAACAAAGCAGAGATCAGCAGTGCCTGTGTGAACTGATCTTGTCTGAAAGTAGGTTTTGAAGCTTCAGCTGGAACTGGGAGCATGACCTAGTGACAAGCAAACCTGCATGGCAAAATGTGTAGGTGTCATGAAGACTTTTAAGTGTAATTTGAAGTGTAGCAGTTTAAATTTGGTTCAGTACAGACCACTGGTGTGATATAAACCAAACAAACTCTTGCATGTGTTGCCAGTGAACATCCTGGACCCTGTAGCATACATTAGTTATATATAATTTTTAGATTTAAAATGATAGTGATTTTGCAGGAGGTTTGTAGTTCTGAAGTGAAAGAATATTTAAAACATCAAGAACAAAGCCCTGCACAGCATTTTTGTAGGCTGAAGTTCAATGAAGCTGGCCTGTTTTAGGTGTTTGGGAAGTGTTTCACTCTGGTGTAACATGGTGATTTTGAAGAAATGTGGAAAAGTTTGCTCTATGTAAACAAAATCTCCTGGGTGAAACAATTTCAGCTGTTTGAGGGAAAGTGGTTGAAGTCCACACTAACTGAAGTTGGGTTCAAATGCCTTTGTATAACTTGAAGGTGATGAAAACACCAACAGAGAAAAGCTGCACTTGTCCAGAACTGGGCACTAAGTACAGGAAATTTGAGGTCACACTGTTAAGAAAACCAGGAATGCTGAAGAAGAGGAAAAATTAGGCAAGGCACCTAAATAACTCAGGCAGAAGATATGACAAAACCAGGGATAAACATAGCATTGGTGCTTGAAAGTTAGAGTTGGGAACTGAACAGAAGTTAGGCAAGTTCAGTGATTCTATATTATTGCACTTTAATTATGTTCACTTAGAGAATCATAGAACCATAGAATTGTCAGGACTGGAAAAGACTCCCTACTGTGGGCAGAGACACCTCACAGTAGATCAGGTTGCTCAGAGCTGTATCCATCATAGTCTTAAAAACTTCCAGGCATGAGTCTTCTACCACCTCCCTGGGCAACCTGTTCCAGGGTCTCACCTCCCTCATGGTGAAGAACTTCTTCCTAACATCCAATCTGAATCTACCCACTTCTAGGTTTGCTCCATTCCCCCCAGTCCTATTACTGTCTGACATCCTAAAAAGTCCCTCCCCAGCTTTTCTGTAGCCCCCTTCAGATAGTGGAAGGCCACAATAAAGTCTTCTTGGAGCCGCCTCTTCTCCAGACTGCACAACCTCAACTCATCCAGTCTGTCTCCATAGCAGAGCAGCTATGGAGCTGCCCTCTGAACATCCTCCTGGCCCTTCTCTGGACACCTTCCAGCACATCCATATCCTTCTTATAATGGAGGCTTCATTCCATGTTTGCAAATACCTTAAAACCTTGTGTTAGATGCAAAGATTTGTAAACTGGGAAAGGGAAAAGAGCTGCTAGGTACCTATAGAAATACCCAAACTACCCCAAACAAAACCCACCCGACACGAACTCAGCCTTCACTGGACATAAAGAGTTTCTGTGTTATTTTTTGCAAAGTCATGTGAACAGAAACAGATGCTCACAGGCTGCACGGTCCCTGAGGGTTAATCATTGAGGTACTTTGCTCATTGCAGGTTACTGGGGACGTTTGCATCTGTATGAATAGCAATGAGTGCAGCTGGTGGCAAGATCACTTTGTCCTTCCGGAGGGCAGATCAGCAATTGAAATCTGTTCACATTCTGGATTTACTGCAACATCTATCTGATTTAACTGCAGTTGTGTTACTTGAGCACTGTTCTAAGTTACTTACTACTGCATTAAGGGCATAGTGTATATTATGTGATATTCTTGGTTCCAAACAATTAGATATTTTTCTGTCTAGTTTGTGTTAATATATTGATTTAGAAAAATGAGAGGGCAAGCAGTTAGGTCATGTTAGCAGTCATGGGGAAAATGCTTGTCTTCATCATACAGTGTAATTCTGTATGGAGTCTATGTTCAATGTAGTTTGCTAGGCTATTCTAAGATCTAATACTTCACCAGCTCACAGTTGGATTGAAAGGCACCTCTGATGCTCAGCTAGTGAAACCTCACTTTCAAAGTGGAGGAAGTTACTCAGTGCTTTGTCTTTTGGTGTTTTGAGCATTGCCAAAGATAGACCAGACTTCAATGGGCAACCCATTCTAGTGCCTGACCACTCTCCCAATCAAAAGGTTCTTTTTTAGATTTAAACAGAATTTCATCTACTTGTGCCCACTGCCTCCTCTCCAGGGTGCCACTGGGAAGAGTCCAGTTCAATCATCTTAATTCCCCCAACCAGCTGGACATTTTCTGGTGTGTGTGTATGTACATATGTATGAAATACATACCTATATGTGAATTTCCAGTGTCACGAAACCTGTTCTCAAGGATTAAAACAGTAACTATGTTAATTTTCTTTGTACACAGTATTTTTGGTAAGGTATTGTTCCGGAACATAATTCCCATGATTTTTGCCTCACTCTGCAGTTCCAGAGCGCCCTTTGTTTGGGAGGGGAAGGAGTTTTGTTTTGTTAGATCACTACAGAGTTTGTTCAGACACCATAGGTTCCTTCACCAGTCTCACCACAATTAGCCTTGTGTGAGTTAGAGATTGTTTTTGTCTAAAAGGTAGAGAAAGTTGAACTGTTACAGTTTGTGCGTGCGGAGCACAGTGAAGAGTTACCAGTGGTATGTGACTCCACTTCGTCTCTGATCACTCTCACAGCCGGAAGGTACTGAGTTGTCTGGTGTTCTGCCTGAGCTGCATGTCTGACTTACTCCTTGTTCTTCAGTAGAGATGGGCTGGGCATTTAACTGGAGCTGGGTGTCTCCTTTTACAGCTGATAAATGTTTTGGGTCTGTTTTGTAGAGAACTTTCTACATTCTCTGCTTCGCAAAGCTCTATGCAAGAAGGCTTTCCAGTTCACAAGCAATAGGAAGCCTTTAAAGCAGGGATCTCTTTGATCTACTTTCTTTTTCATACAAAAGTAAATTGGAGAAGATCTCCTCATGACAGCTTTCTTTATGACTGTTGGAAAAATGCAATAAACCTAACTGCAAATATTCTATAGTTATTAGAAATCGACTATAAACATCTGCTGAAGATCTGTTAGTTGTTCTTTGAAAACACAGTAATGAAAATTGAGGTTTCAAAAGTCATCCAAGCTTGTGTCCACCCAGACAGGGCTAATGTAGAAAGACTTGTCCTACTGAGGACCTGCTGATTTGCTCAAGAGGCCTCAAAAAACAAAGCAGATCTAGAAAACTAAAGGCCCCAAATCTCCATCTGCCTCAGTATTAAAGTCATGGTTGGGCAGCTTGAAGCTGAACTACATCAGGAAGTGGGAAATGAGCTGAAAATGCAGCAGTGTCACCTTTAATTCATTTCTTGTGGTGTGTAAACTCCAGATGGCAAAAATCTGCTCTTGGGCAACTTGTCGCTGAAGCTATTTGTTTTTCCATTGTTGGTCAGAATCTAAGTGTAACCTTCCAGCATTTAAAAGCGCAAAGACACTGAGTGTGATCTTCCTAAAGTACAAGACTGAGTCTCTGGATTTATGCTTTCTTCGTGGCAAAAAACACACTGGACATGAAAAATATGGGGGAAAAACTGCTAAAGATACATCTAAGGGTTACTCTCAGGATACAAATAGGATGCTCACACCCTTGATTTTCATGCAGTGTCTTGGTGGTCACTGGAGTTGTGCTCATCAAATTCAGTTAATTTGGGGACATTTAGTTTTGGTTCTACTGTTGAGCGATAATTACTTTAAATGAGCTGTGTGAGCTGTCTTCAAGGAAGCTTCCTGTCCTTCAATTCTGCTTATCCCATTTAAATCCTAGACTACAGAAGTGATACTTCCTGTGTCTATACTGAACAGTTCAGTCCGTAGTGTTGGATAACTATGATTATCTGATATGGATACATGGAGGGGGAGAAAAAAAATTCCTTAATTTAAATGTATCCTGGAGTACAGGAAAAAAAAAAGATTTTTGAAAAGAATTTTTGTTGTGATTCATTCTGAGTATTTTATTTCGGGTAAGTAGTTTCTCACTTGAGTGGTTTGACTTTTCTGCACCTTTCTTCCTCTTGCAATTATTACTAAGCCAGACCAATAGGGTTTTTGTTTTGTTTTGGTTTGTTTTTTAATTCAAGAAGGAGCGATCCTCCCAAATAATTTGATGTCACTATGGCCCTAAGGTATTGTACTTTCTGTGTCTATATATTTTAGTGTGTACTGATTTTCCCTAGTTAGGCACTATTTAAAGCGAGAAGGCAGCTGCATGGCGCCTAACAGTGATATTTTACAGCTGATAATTGAGGGTTTATTCTTTATAGGCTGGGATATGACTTAGAGACCTGGGAGTACTGGAAGGTACAGAACAGGACTGGAGGTGTGTTCTTGTTGCTTCATGCCAGAAGTGCCTGCAAGTTGTGTGTCAGCAGGTTGATCAGTTTTAGCTACAAGCCTGGACCATCTCTCCCAATGCACTGCACTGTGCAATAGCTGCTCTTGGCACCTTTAGGAAGGCAAATGGGAAGGTACTGCTGTTTGACACACTTACACTTCAGTCTCTCAAGCTCTGTAAATCTTTGGGAGTGGTGAGCTCTGTTCAGTAGCTTTAAGAAAGGCTGTTTGGCTGCTTCCTCTCTCCACTATGGTGTTTTATAGATTATTCTTTTTTGCTGTGGTTAAGCTAATATAAAAAAGAGAAGAGACTGGAGAAGTGTTCTTTTAGAAAACAAATTAAAGATTGCTAAACTATTCGTGCTTATGTGGAATTTGCAAGCTGGAGAATCAAGGGTTTAGTTTTCTCCTTTATTCTTTCTGCTCTTCTGAGACTGGCAGGTGCTCTCTGTCTTGGCTCCATTACCTTCCACATTTGTCAACTGTTATCATTTAATAGCGATCATACAACAGTGATTTAATATGAATCTACCTAATCTCTTGTTTAATGACACGTGCTGGTGTTTCTCTTGATCTTATCTAGCTAGGGACTGCTGGAGGCTTGCTGGCAGGAAAAAAGTCAGAAGCCTTTTAACAGCTTAAGTGGTGTAGGTGTAGCTGAGTTGGCCAAGTGCCCAATAATGAACTGACAGAGCCTTTTCAGCATTTTCATAGAACCTGTCCATTTCGAAGTATCAGCAGTAATGTTGCATTGCTTAGGATGTTACCTAATTTCAACTAGAAAAATAATCATGATGCAGATGACCAAGATTCTGCTGAGCCAGTCTGTCTGGTATCTCAGGAACATCTCCCCAGGTTCGAACAGGTAACTACATGTTCTAAAGACTTTGATTTAGCAGGAACTGGAAATGTCCACAGAGAGATGGTTCCATTTCAGCACTTTCAATTGGCATTGGTCTTTGGGAATCAGTACAGATTTGAGCTTGCTGAAGGACAACCACCACTTTTGGTCAGTTTTTAGGCTCTTGTACAAACCTAAGGTACCTGTTTTCAGCATAAGGCACCTTTATATCTTTCCTTTAAGAGCTTTAACAATGACATTTCTGTGCAGAATAAGTGTAACTTCTTTAATAAGCATTTGCAACCCTTAAAACTGAATAGCTCGTTTTTGCTACTTACTACAGGTCTTTGGAACTGAAGGGTGCTGCTAATAGAGAAATAAAGTATATTAGAAAGATTGAAAAGACAGTTAAAAAAAAAAAGCCAGTAAGTAGATGACAGTCACAGAATCACAAAATGAACTAGGTTGGAAAAGACCTTTGAGATCATTAAATCCAACCTGTTTTTCAGTTAATTGAAAGAGAGGTAGTATATGGCTTCAGAGTAACCAGAGATTTCCAAACCTTGCACCTAGCTGTACCCAGCAGGTACTGAGGGTAAACCCCATTGTGGTATCTGTGTTTGTTAGGTCTGTGCCAGATCTTGGGCTCCGAGTATTGGTCAGTCCAGAGCTGCACGTGCTTGGCAAGGCTCAGAGTGCTTTGCATGCCCTCTTGGCTCATCCTGCCTCACAGGCATCTGAAATATAAGAGCTCTGTGGTAAAGTACACAGGAAGTCTTTCACAGAATCATGGAACTTTAGCAGTTGGAAGGGACTTCAGAGACCATCCAGTCCAGGCCCCCTGCCAAGGCAGGACCACTCAGGGTAGTTTGCTCAGGAGCACATCCAGGCAGGTTTTGAAAGTCTCCAGAGAAGGAGACTCTGCAACGTCTCTGGGCAACCTGTTCCTGTGCTCCATCACCCTCACTGTAAAGAAGCTTCTTCTCATGTTGAGGTGAAATCTTCTTTGTTCCAGTTTGTAGCCTTTGCTCCTTGGTTTATTGCTGCTGACCACCGAGAAGAGCTGGGCCCTATCCACTTGACACCCACCCCTCAGGTATTTGTGCACATTGATGAGATCTCCTCTCAGCCTTCTCCTCTCCAGACTAAACACCCCAGGGCTCTCAGTCTCTCTCCATAGGGGAGATGCTCAAGTCCCTTACTCATCTTTCAGAATACCCTGACCCTGTCTAATTTGGTCCTCTGAAGTGGGCCTCCTTCAGCAACTCTGAAGTGTTGCTGTGAGACAGATCTGGGATTGGAGAGAGGAACAAGAAGGGATGCTGAGAAAGCTGGAAGGTTGCAATAGTGATGGACCTGCTGCAGTACAGGTACGGGAATATATTTTCCCATCAGCCATTCTTACAGTCTTTATGAGTCAATTGACAGGTGTGTAATGTGTATTTTATTCAATACTGAAATGTAATCAAAAGCAGTGGATTTAGAAGCTTTTGTTAAGGTGTGTACAGATGTGTGTTTTAGTATAGGCAGATCCATCACTAGTACTGCTTTTATGGGTGGTGATGCTGCAGGAGACCACAGAATTATCCACCTGGATACTGGTGAACACTGCCCAGTGTGTCTCACCACATTGTTTATCTGGTGTATAAAAATAGCTCTGATCATATTTAATTAATACATCTTGCTAACTGGAGAAAAAAAATTGCCTTGTTACTAGTCTGAACTTGAGAGACTTCACATTCTAGCCATTGTATATTGATTTTTTTCCTACCAAATTAGAGAATGGTCTTTATGAATGAAGGCTGTAGTAGTGGTACTCCAGCCACTTCATCTTCTCTTGAATAAGCCAAAAGTATTAAGATGCTGATATTTTTAGTTTTGTTTTAAGTCATCTATTCTGAGCATTGAATTGTTTTGTTACTGCTTTTTCGGTTTGTTTTTGTTTGTTGTCTTTTTAGCTCTCTGACTGCTCTCAGGAGAATCCATCCTTCTAACCCCCAAAAAAAAAGTCTAGGAGCTGGGGGAAAAGTGCTGAGGGAAGCAGTAATAAAACCATCCCGAAGCGAGGGCCCAGGTCCTCTCCCCAAATCCTCACTTGGGACAGTAAATAGAGAACTGAGATGGAGGGTGGAAGAACAAATAGAGATTAATTCTGTGCTCAGGAAAATCACTTGCCAAAGCCATTGCTGATACTAATCTGGCAGTAAGTGGCTGTTGGAGCTTCCTCGGCAGCAGGTCAGAGTGTAAGTGCTGTTTATAGTAGTGCACTCCGGCAGGACAGCTGATACCATTAGCAGCTCATGAGCTGGGAGCTGAAGCCCTGCCCCTTAGCCCCATGAAGCTGAAGATGTGGCTGTTGTTTGTAAGAACTTCCGTGTCAGCTAAGGGTGACTAACTCCATCAGATATTTATTTACATTGCTAATTGCTTGCCTGGGGCATCCAATAATTAGAGAAACTAACTGCTGACATTGGAGAGAGCGATCATCGGATCAGATTGTAAGGGGCTGAACGCAGTGAAACGTGGCACCTGTTTGCATGTAGCTTCTCTTTGTACCATATCTGGTGTGCTAATTATTCAGAAAGATTTGGTGGTTTCCATAGTGTTTAACAGCTACAAAATCAGAGAAACTGCTGCACTTCTTCACTTGGTCTTTATCCTTAGCAGAGAACAGCCTGTCCGTTTTATGCAGGTCATGATTAGGAGGCTGAAGTTTGCATTAATGTAAAATGCAGGTATGAAAGAGCTGCACCATAAATATGTATTTCTTTGATCACAGAGTATGAGGTCATTGCATTAATCTACACTTCTAATTCCATTACTTTAAGAATTGTTTTTTAAAACACAGTATGCAAGAGGGAATCTTAGTGTTAAGACCTGTAGAAAGCAATTTTTATTGGAGTGATTACATTCCTCAAAGTAAAATTTAGGAACCACAAGTAAGAGTTGATGATTTTTTGTGATTTGCACTAATATAGAGTTACAGTGCTGTTTGTGAATATGTGGATTTACAGTTAAAATTAGTTTGGTTTTTTTAATTGGGGCAGTTAATATGTATGGGAAAATGGAAAGGCTTTGGGGCACAAAAAAAATTCCTCTTTGTGTCTGAAGTAGGGGTAAATCCAAAGAATGGGTTGTATACTTGAGAGTCTAGTGGAGAATATTACTTCATACCTTGTAATATTAGCTGATACAGTAAAAGCTACAACTGCTATGCACCTAGGTATATGAAGGTGAAAGGATGCTTGTAGCCTTTCTCAGCAGAGACAGCTGCAAATGCTTCTGTTGGTAAATGGCTTGTTGCTAGATGGATTTTAAAAAATAAATAGTTACTTTTTCCCCTTGATCATGTGTTTCAGGAGTGAATGTTTGTTACCTCTGTATCATACATGTAAGAATTTCCTCAGATGTTAGCTGGTAGCTCTTTCTCCTGCAGCACACAGCCTTCAGGAGCAGGGAGTGGTGACTTCTATCTACAGTGGGTGATGCAAAGATAGAGCCCTCCTGGGTGTTGTGACTTGGCTGCTCAAGGTGGTGGTTTTCAGGCTTTGTGGATACGCTTGAAGTCAAACGCTGATGTGCCAGGGGTTAAAGCAACCAGAGGTCTACTGTGAGCTGTGCTGAACACTATTCAGTGTGGAACTGTGGCTCTGACACTCTAAATGCTTCCACCAGCTGATGTCACTGATCTGCCCTTTTCCCTCCTCCTGTCTTCATTTACATTGATTATATGTGTCTTCAGTGCTTTTTTTTTTTTTTTTAATTGCAGTCTATGTTGTTTCTATGCCAGACTTCAGTCCTCTTTATTTTGGCTGTATGGCAGAGCTAGCAGCTGATGAGCAGAGCCTTTTCTAAACCCAGGGACCCCTGACTACAATGATAATGTGTGAAGAAAAGAGATGTAACCTTAGGGTTAGATATTAGACACAGCAGGTTGGAATACAGAAAGCTTTAAGAGTGACTTCAAATAGTTCTGTCAGTGTTATATGATCTTTCTCTGGTTCCAGATTTCTGTCTGACTGCAAGGGCAAGTAATTTGTCAGCTGGTGGTGCCAGGACCTGCTGGTAAATGATTTCAGCCCTAGCTTTTAGTGATCAGGACCGGGAACCACTGAGTGTTGCTTCATGAAACCATTTATAGAAGGGCTAAGCTCGCCTAGAAAAAAATAAATTGCTTTGTCAGCCAACAGAGATGTAGAAAAATGTACTTCCTAAGTTTTGGCAGCAGCTTTCCTCTTTATTAAGGTCTAGTAGAGTGCAGTAAAGTGCAAATAATAAATTGCAGTGCTCACCTTACACACCAAATATTCTAACCCCATCCTGGAGTGTGAGGATTGCTCCTGGCAACCTGCATGCACCTCTTTAAAAACATTAAGATGCTTAGGGCACGTTGCTCTCGTTGGAAACAAGAAAGTTGTCATTTTCTATCTGTTTCTGCAACTGGAAAGTTCCCAGGTCTGTGTGTTGCCAAGTGCCATTTGTTGGCTATGGATCCTAAATCAAAAAGTGAGTCTGAAAAAATAAATCCCAAATGGGACTTCCTGTTTACTAGATCATGAGGCTCGAATTCACTAATTTAGAAGTAGTATTTCTGTAGGCCTTACTATATTTCCCCCTTTTTTTTAGTTTAATTGTTTAAAAATCTAAAATAGGTACTGCATATTGTACTGAAAATGCTACAAAAAAAAAAATCTACAGAGTGGAGAAAATTTGAAAAAAAACTCGTTTTGAAAGCAGCTTAATTTTGGATCATGGGATAGCAATTTGCCTTCTGTTTCTTGGTGCCATTGTAAGACAATCAGCAGTATTCCCAGAGTGGCTTAGGCATGTTGTGTGAGTCAGTCTCGTTTAGCTACACCTCTTGCTGTCGTTCACCTTAAATGTTGGAAGAGACAGTGTCAGACAGGGCCAGAGCTTTCCAAGGGGATGTTAAACACCTCTGATAAGGGAAATTCCATCTCACAGGCAACTTGTTCTGGTGCATGCCTGCTCTCTAGAGAGAGCTCTTCCTAGCGGGGGAATTATGCTGCTGTCCAGAGAGACCTAAGGAGACTGGAAAAGTGGGTCAACAGGAGCCTTATGGGGTTCAGCAACAGCAAGTGCCAAGGCATGCCTGTGGGGACGCATCAGTCTATGCTGATGACACTTGGAAAGCAGCTTTGCAGACAAGCATCTGAGGGTCCTGGTAGATAGCAAAGGTGAGCAAAGGCTGCATCAAGAGAAGCGTGGCCAGCAGAGCAAGGGAGGTGATTCTGCCCCTTTACTCTGCTCTCGTCAGACCCCACCTGGAGTACTGTGTGCAGTTCTGGAACCCTCAGCACAGGAAGGACATGGAAGTGTTGGAGCGGGTCCAGAGGAGGGCCACAAAGATGATCAGAGGGCTGGAGCAGCTCTCCTATGAGGACAGGCTGAGGGAGTTGGGGCTCTTCAGCCTGGAGAAGAGAAGGCTTCGAGGGGACCTGATAGTAGCCTTCCAGTATCTGAAGGGGGCCTACAGGAAGGCTGGGGAAGGATTATTTACAAGGTCCTGCAATGCCAGGACAAGGGGCAATGGGCTTAAACTGGCAGAGGGGAGATTTAGACTGGATGTTAGGAGGAAGTTCTTTACAGTAAGGGTGGTGAGGCACTGGAACAGGTTGCCCAGGGAGGTTGTGGATGCTCCCTCCCTGGATGTGTTCAAGGCCAGATTGGATGAGGCCTTGAGTAACCTGTACTAGTGGGAGGTGTCCCTGCCTATGGCAGGGGGTTGGAACTAGATGATCCTTGAGGTCCCTTCCAACCTTACCATTCTATGATTCTATGATTCTATGATCACGAGTCAGCAAGGGGCATTTCCGGCAAAGGAGCCCTCTTGAGCTGCCTTAGAAGTAGCTTTGCCAGCAGACTGAGGACAGTGATCCTTCCCCTCTACTCAGTGCTAATAGGACACATCTGTAGTGTCCTGTCCAGTGCTGGGTTTCCTACTGTGAGACAGGCATGGACATATTGATGGGCATACTGGAGCGGATGGCCACGAAGAGTAGATTAAGGGCTTGGAACATGTGCCACACAAAGAGAGTCTGAGGGAGCTGAGGTGCTATAGCCTGGAGGAGAGGAAGCTCACAGGAAACTTCGTGTCTACAAATGCTTACTAAGTTATTATCAAGCGGTTTTGGGCTTTGTCTGTTTGTTTTAAAGAATAGTAATTTGTTTAAAAGGGCAAGAAAAGGAGACTTTTCAGTGAAGTGGTTTCAGCTGTGAGTGCTGCCCTGCTGGAAAGCAGCTCCATGGGGAAATACCTTGGGGTCCTGGCAGACAGCAATTTCTCTATGGGACAGCAGTCAGTGCTGTGTCCAGTTCTGGGCCCCTCAATTCAGGAGTGATGTTGAGGTACTGGTTACAACCTGACTCATCTGGTCCAGCCCCCTGCCAGAGCAGCATCACCCAGAGCAGATCACACAGGAATGTGTCCAGGCGAATTTTGAGTATCTCCCAAGAGGGAGACTCCACAACCCCTCTGGGCAGCCTGCTCCAGGGTTCTGTCACCCTAATAGGGAAAAAATTCCTCCCCATGTCTAGATGAAACTTCCTATGCCTCAGCTTCCACCCATTGCTCCTTGACCTCTCACTGGGCATCACCCAGCAGAGCCTGGCTCCAGCCTCCTGGCACTCGCCTTTACATATTGATAACCATTGCTGAGGTCACCTCTCAGCCTCCTCTTCTCCAAGCAGCACAGCCCCAGCTCCCTCAGACTCTCCTTGTAAGAGTGTGATGGTATTTTTTATCCTTGTGTGTGTGTGTGTGTGTTTGTTTTCCCTTCTTCAGTCTTTGTGAGTCACTGTACAGGTGGTAAGGGTACAGAAGGTAGGAGCACTGGTCCCTAGGAGGGAGAAGTAGGATGTTCCACTCACTGCTGGGAGGCTGCTCTTAGGTAACCTAGAGCAAGGTGGAATTATTCCAAGTAAATGAAACACTAAGGTAAACTGCTAGAAAGGATGAAAGGATACTCTCACCTGGGAATAGATTTATCTGCTCTCGCCCTTGCTCGAAAGCAATTGAACAGAAGCAGCTGTCTGTACTGACACCTTAAATACCCTGCTTTTACATCAAAACTAGCAATACACTATTGTAATAAAGAACAAAAGCAAAGACAAGCAAAATACAATGTTTACATTTCCACTCTATTGCTGAGTTGTTTTAATGCTGCTGTTTTAGTGCTATTCTGTATTGTTTTATCCTAGACTGTTTGAACTGTATCTGGTGTCCCACTTAACCCTCCCTTGGATTTCACGGTTTTAACTTCTACAGGAATGGTTTGAAGTCAGCTAGAAACAAGAGAATTCTTTTTGGTGGATTCAGAGGGGGTTTCTACTAACCATGTAAATGAAGTGTAGCAGTTGTGAAACCCTCGTGGTCCAGAAGGCGCAGTAGTAGTGCCATGCTTTATCTAATGACACTCTCTCCCCTTCTTGTAGGTCCTTTTGTTCTGCATCACAGCTGCGCTGTTCATGTTCTTTTTCAGGTATGTTAATAGTGTATCTAATTGTGTTTGTAACACTGACTTTAAATGACATTTCTGACAGCTCACTTGATTTTATTTTATTCATCTGAAAATGTGTATATTCTTGATTGAAGTTTTCTGAATTGAGTACAGTGCTTCAAAACCCCAGAACTGTGAACACAATTTGGCTAAAAAGGGAAATGCTGAGTTAAATGCTTTAAATCTTCTGGGGATTATGCTGATTACTTAAGGAACTTCCTCTCATTTCGTAATTAAGACCCGAGACATCTAGCATGACATAGGATGAAAACAGCTGAAATACTGGAGGGTTTTATGTATGTTTTTAATAGCTTAGGGCAGAGAAGATAACCCCAAAAAAGAAATTTTATAGTCTTAAAAACTATAAAATCCTTGACTTAACTACAGGTGCATCTACCTTCTTTTAATTGTATTGTGAACTGCTTTGACATGTTTTCATGTTATTAGTTGCATTCCTTTTTTGTGAAACACACAATAGTGATGTCAGGTGAGACACTCATTATAATAACTTATTTTCTGTCTTGATTTGCAAGATATATGTAACAATTGATTTACTTTGTCATTGTTTCCTTTTTAAATCCCAGACCTCTCAGTTTTTCTGTATTCTATCTCAAACTAGAAAGTCGCTTGGTGAATTAAGTTCTGACTGGAGCCCTCTGACTGGGGACTGTTCTGTGCAGGTAGCCATCTCTGCTGCTTCAAGTTTGGTAAAGTAAGCTCTGACTGCAGCCCTTTGACTGAGACTGTTCTGTGCAGGTAGCCATCTCTGCTGCTTCAAGTTTGGTAAAGTAAGCTCTGACTGGAGCCCTTTGACTGGGACTGTTCTGTGCAGGTAGCCACCTCTGCAGCTTCAGGCTTGGTAAAGTAAACTCTGACTGCAGCCCTTTGACTGAGACTGTTCTGTGCAGGCAACCATCTCTGCTACATCAAACCATATGCTCCCCTGGCCATTGCAGAACTCTGGAAGCTGCAGCTTATCTTTTTTGTAATTCCATTACTAGCAAATAGCTTACAAATATTGGCCAAGAGCAGTCTGTGGATAGAAGAGAACTGTTAATTTAAAGGATTCAAAGAAGCATTCCTCCTTTCACCTACCACCCATTAAGACCTTGTCATGGACAGCTGATACAGCTGCAGGCTGTGAGGCCATGCAGCGAGACTTGGACAGACTGAGAGCTGGGCACAGAGGAACCAAATGAGGACAAGTGCAGAGTCCTGCATCTGGGGAGGAATAATAAACTGCACCAGTACAGGCTGGGAGGTGATCTGCTGGAGAACCCTCAGATATTTAGAAACATTTATTAAATCCCCTCTCAGTCTTCTCTTCTCCGTACTAAGCAGCCCCAGGTCCCTTAACCTTTCCTCATCAGGCAGTGCTCCAGTCCCCTCATCATCCTCGCAGCCCTATGCTGGAGTCTCTTCAGCAGATCCCTGTCCCTCTTAAACTGGGGAGCCCAAAACTGAAGGCAGTACTCAAGATGAGGTCTCACCAGGGCAGAGTGGAGGGGAAAGAGAACCTTCCTGGATCTGCTGGACACACTTTTTTAATACACCCCGGGACCCCATTGGCCCTCTTGGCCATCAGGGCACATTGCTGCCCATGGGTGTTCTCCACTAGCACTCCCAGGTCCCTCTCCACAGGGCTGCTCTCTAGCAGATCCCCTCCCAACCTGCACTGCTGCAGATTATTATTACTCCCCAGATGCAGATCTCTGCACCTGTCCTTGTTGAACCTCATTAGGTTCCTCTGTGCTCAACTCTGTCTGTCCAGGTTTCACTGGAGGGCCTCACAGCCTGCAGCTGTATAAGCCAAGCCTGCTAGTTTGGTGTCAGCAGCAGACTTGCTGAGCAGACTCTACCCCTCATCAGTGTCATTGATGAAGATGTTGAACAGCACTGGACCCAGCACTGATCCCTGGGAGACTCCATGAGATAGTTTCCTAAAGTGACAAGATAGGGATGGTCTGTATGGAAATACCTTTGGGTAAGCACAGAACTGCCAGGATAGTATGTGGGCGGAGCTGGTGTCAGACTGGCTGTCAAACTGAGGATGTATGGACAAACACCTACTGAAGCCTCCCATTGTTGAGTAGTTTTATACCTAATTAATGCCAGAAGTAACAGTGGGCATGGCTGTTGCATGTGTAGGTAAAACTACTGGCTGAGAACTTCAACTGCTTTGCAGAGGAGACTTGGAATTCAGGTAGATGCAGCCTGGGGATGCGCTCTGGAAAAGTATAAAGCTGCTTAGTAGTGGCAAGATGAAGATAGTACAAGTGAAAGGAACTGTGGAGTATCAAATGGTTTGGGAGCAGTTCACTGAAAGAAGACCTAGCAGTAGGTGTCACATTCTTCAGCTGTATGTAAACCAGCAATGTCACAGCCCTGTATGAGGGCAGATACTGTGCCAGAATGTGCAGAGTTTGTGAGGCACCTGACATTGTACTTCACAAGTTTTTGTTCTGCCTACAGTGTAAGATGTTCTCCTTGCATTTTTGTGTCCTATCTGACTATCACATGCCAAGAAGAGGCAGAGAATCCTCAGAAGTTTCCCTCCAGTAGTCTGGACTTCAGAAATGTTTTACTTAAAAGGATGGATTGTTGTTTTTTACTTTAAAAGGAAAAAAAAAAGGACAGAATATCTGTCTTCATGTGTATACAAGCCTGCTGAAAAGAGAAAGAGAATTGTCAGTCTGCTCTTGCTGCTGGAACAGACAAGGTCAGAGATAACTGAGCCAAGACATTGCTTCTTGCTACAGTAAATTGCAGCTTTGAAGAATTCACTTGATAGTGAGGAAAGAAATCGTAAGAAAGAAGTGATGAAATAATTCCCATGCGAGGCTATAAATTATCCTTTCAGCTCTGCAGGAACAGATTTTGCAAAGTATCAATATTGTGACTGAAAGAAAGGAGTCTTTGACTTCCTTGGTCTCTTCTGCTTTTTGTTGCACATCAGTGACTGCCTTACTGTGAGGCATTTGATGCAGTAAGCTGTCAAAGACAGTGGCCAGTGAAGTCTTTAGAGGAGGATAACCTTGCTGTGCTTCATTGTAACTTCAAAGGTGTACCTGGGGAAAAAAGTCCAAATTACAGCTCTGTGCAGTAGAAATTGCCAAGTCTTGTAGAATGTGTAGAGTGGAGAGAGGAGGACAGGCAGGGGTGAGGAAACATCGCTCTGAGTGGTCAGAGGGGAGAAATGAGACTTTCCAGTGCAAAGAATGGAAGTGTCCTTCCACAGTTTCTAGTCACAGACATACATTAGGAGAAGGCCAACTGCCTGAGGAGGAGAGATTCAACAGAGAGGGCACTGTATCTGCCCTCTGTTTGGTTGTCTGGGCTGCTGGTGGGCAGGGAATGTGAGTGGGCTCTGGTTTATCCCACGTGTCAGTTGATCCCCTTTGGACAGCCCTTGAGAGAATCCTCCGTGGGTCTCTCCAGAGTCCCAGGAGTGGCAAACCTCCTGTCTTTGTTGTTATCTAAAGCAGAGATGAAGCAGGAGAGCCATTAAGCTGCATTTCCTCCCACAATCCTTCAGGCTTTTTCTAACCAGAAGAGAATCAAACGGACAATATCGTGTTAGTCTTTTAAAAAAAAAAATACCTTATTTGAAGTCAGATCTGCTGGGCTTGTAGAATGTCTTCCCTCTGGCTTCCAGCAGGGTTTACTGTTGGAAGTATTTATCAAGCATTTATCGACCTTAAGTTTACTTTGTTGCAAACCAAATCTGTTCTCAGCCTGACTTTGTTCTGCCTCACTGGAAAAAAAAAAAAACCCAGGCTGAGAGCATTCACAGCCTTGGTCAGCAGTATCATATGTAACTTTTTCATGGCTAAAGAGAAAGTGTGAGCATCTAAATGCTGTCATTTGAAGAGCAGAACATTTCTAAAAAACACCTACCTGTATGCTAACAGTGTGACTGGTTCCTAAGAGCCAAGTGTTGCAGCGAACCAGTCTCTTCTGGGCTGATAGAAATTGGCTTCTCCGAGGTTATTGGGTGCTCTGAGTTTAAAAGTAGTGATTGAGAGACTGGGAACCCTGGGGCTGTTTAGTCTGCAGAAGAGAAGACTGAGAGGTCTGATCAATGTCTGTAAATAACTGACGGGTGAGTGTCAAGTGGATGAGGCCAGCAGCAATAAGAGAAGGAGCAATAAGAGAAGAAGGCTACAAACTGGAACAGAGGTTTCAGCTCAACGTGAGGAGAAACTTCTTTGCAGTGAGTGTGAAGGAGCACTGGAGCAGGCTGCCCAGAGAGGTTGTGGAGAATTCAACAACAGAGAATTCTTCTCTGGTGACTTTCAAAACCTGCTTGGATGCATTCCTGTGTGGACTACCCCAGGGGATCCTGCCTTGGCAGTGGGGTTGGACTTCCAGCCTCCAAGGTTCTGTGATTCTGTGTGATTCCCCAGCTAGTAGCTCTGGTTGGCACTATCATTACTGGCAGTTTAGGGTCACTCAAAGTAGCCCCTGTTCTTGCACAGTGCAGTTTTGAGCTGGATCAGTTTCCTTGCACAACTCAGGCTGTGATACACCACAGCTGGCATCAGCCCTGCGAGCTGGCAGTAGTAAGTGACTGGGAGAAACGTGGAAGGGAGGGATACTCTTCATCACTCACATGGACTCTTGTCATTTTAAAGTGTCTGACTATTAGCACAGCTTAAGATGATTTTTACTAAGCTTAGGAGATGAAAAGTTACTTGAGTTGGAGAGTTCAGAAGTGTTTTCTTTGTAAAGGAATTAAGATGTATTCTGTACATCACGCAGCTCTCAGGTATCTTTCATGTTGCCATGGTAGCAGCAGCCTGTTAAGTTGGGCTTGCTTAGTGGTGCTTCTGGAAGGTAAGCCACCAAAAAAACAAAATGAGTATGGCACATAACTGCAACATACTCATCCTTCTCCTGTGATGTGGATGTCTTCCTACCCACACCAACAGGAAATATTGCTGCAGCGGACATGTGAATCTCAGACCATGGAAGTGCAGGCAAGCTCTTGATCTGTTGGAGCATCATTGGAATGTCTGTCTTGAATTAATTTTGCAAAAGATATTAGTTGACCAAGGACTTGTGATTTGCTGATGCTTGTCTCTGCACCATTACATATCCAGTTTCTGCCTCCAAAGCAACAGAAAGGCTCCAAAGGCTGTGTAATGGATCTGGAAGTTTATTATTAATAAACATGACCCATTCAGACCATATTTGTATTTGGTATAGAAAAGGTTTTGACATTTGTAAAATTACTGCTCTGTTGGAAACCTTTGTCCTTGTATCACATTGACTTGCTACCTCTGATCCTCCCAGCTCATCCCTGTGCCAGGTGTTTCATGCTAGCCGAAAGCTTCACCAGGCAGCCTTGATACCTATCACTAGAGTTTCCCCAGAATTCTGTTGGACTGTTCAAATGTTACTGCATCTACTAAAATCAACAAGAAAAAGAAGATGCTGTATCTCAAGAACTGTGTCTCAAGTGTGGATACAGAATGGAAATGGTAGAAGAAAGCTTCAGAGGAGATAAGGTGTGAAGGGAGTCAGGTAGGAAGGTAAATTCAGAAGAGGATATAGAAAGTGAGACGGTAGGAAGAGGGAAGGGAAGAGGAACTCAAGAAGGAAAAATAAGATGGTATCAACAGACAGGACAAAAAATAGAAGAAAATGCCAGGGGAACAGCAGCTGCAGTGCAGATGATAGGTTTACAAGCAGAGATGTTCTATTTACAGACAGGAAACATATTTTAGTCTCCATACTCTTTTTCTGGTACTTTACTGCTAAGTTATGCTCTGGTTTGTCTCAAAATGCTTCTTCTGCTCACCTCTATTGAAAGTGATGAAATTACACAGCACTCGCTTGTGGGTAACTGTAGTATATAGCAACGTGCATGACACTATCTCCTGTAGCGTGCATTTAGTGCACACATACGGGTAACCACAACTGCAAGAAAATTCTCCCCACTTCTGCCTTTGGGTTTTTTTCCTCTCAAAAGTTTACATACAGAAGTGTGTCTGGAAAGAACAACATTCCTTTCTCTTTAGGAATTAATGTCTAGGAGACATTGAGATCCACATGGATCTTAACACTCATTGCTTACTCAGAAGAATGACATTTGTACTGTCACCTACAATTTATTATAAAAAGTCACAGTTTTTGAAAGTGCCTTGTAAGAAAAGCACACTTCTCTTTAATGCTTTTACTTGTATACCAAAAAATACAGTTGGTGTGGAGTTAAGGTTATGGGAGGAAAGCTTTTGACTTCATGTCATCTTACCTCAAATCATTCGTGGTACTTTTTGTCCAGAGTAGTGTTTTAAAGTAATTGAAACAAAAATCAAAACAAACAGGCAGGACCTCATAATGCATCAAATAAATATTTTTAAAATACAACTTAAATAATGTTGGTTTAGTAGCAGTTTTATTTCTGATGTTGCACTGGGTTCTTGGAAGGGTGATACGATGTCTGTGCTTTTATACATGTTTGGAGAAATCCATATAATGGAAAAGTTGCCATTTCTGCACAATAATTGAACGCTTGCACGTAAATCCTATCCACATAAACTATGAAAATCCAGCAATTTGGGTGAATGTGTGTTGGCAGACTACAGCACTGGTTGCTATAGTAGTTAATCCTTAGACTATATACTAGCAGTTTATAATAGGCAAATGTTAATTCGTCTACTCTGAACCCTAGGAAGGAAAGCTCCGCGTGCAAGTCGAAACCAGCTATTACGGAAAGCTGCATGTGTCTGATGATTGACTGATCATGACTTGAGGGTGAATTCTACCTTCTATAGGGATAAATGTTGAAATGGTATTTTCAAAACAGTTTTGGACAATCAGAAGTTATGGCTGGTTATGGCTGTGACTTCACAAAGCAGTGTGGAGTTTTTCGTACCTCCTGGCTTGCATAGCTCAAAACAAAACCCTCTTGATAATCTGAATGTCTGTTGATTGAAAGTGAAGAACATAGAGGAGTATATAAAAGGCAGATGCATTGTCGTGTACTGCCATTAGGATGGACTATTGAAACTTGTGTAAAGTCACTGTAAACCTTTAAGAAAGGTCCTTTTGTTTGTAGAGCCCTTTATTCTGCCTCATTAATGAAATTCTAGCCTCCCAAATTACAGCTATTTACTCTTCTTTCCCCATGAAGCACATATCCTGTAATTTAGACAACATTTTCAACATGATATTTCAAAATCCCTCTTATTTTCTTTTAAAACTGTGTGGTACCACTACCGTATCACTCTCTCATTTAATCACCTAAACTCCATTCTGTACAGAAGCAACTACTTGCACGATATTTTTGCCTTTTAATTCTACTCTCTTGTGCAGTAGGATAAGCAAGCCTAACATCAAAGTTGCTATTGTAGGGATTTTATATCAAATAAGCACTCCTTTTCTTATAGAGATTATTTTCCAGTCTTTTACATTTGCTGCAGAATTGCAGGAGTACATTAAAAGTCCTCTGCTATTGAATTATTAGGTAATAAATCAGAAGAAAAAAGCAGCTGAGAATTTTTTCCCGTGTTCATATGTTTTTAACTGACCTTATATAAACATCTCAAAGTTGGTGGTTCAAAACATTGTTTTGGTAACTGTCAAGAAACTTGATTTCTGAGGTATTTTGGATGACCTGGTGAGTAGATGAAAACATTGAGTCTCCAAAGAAAGCTATAAATATCAGTGAGTTTTGTTTAGCAAGAGCAAAAGTCAGACATGCTATCAGGGGAAGGGGGCTGCAGATGAGAAGATAACCTCACAGGTTAGCTATGACATTTCTCTGGCAGAGCACTGCGCTCAGGGCTGTGCGCTGAGTTCAGATGCAGAGATGGGTAGAAAGATGAGATCATGTATCTTCTGTTTCTGTACCAATAAAATAAAAGGTGGAAAAGTATTCTTGCTTCTGTATTTTCATGAAGCACTTCCCCCCCACCCTCATACTCTTCCCAGACTTCCACTGCACATCACTTTGTCTTGTTTGTCCCTTAGAATTCACAGTGCCATCAAGCTTTGTGTTTGCTTTGATTTGAACTGTAGTTGGTAGTTGCTGCTGAGATTTACAGTGTTCTTGCCCTAGCTCGGTGTTGGGGCAGGCTGATCTCCCCAGGATTCTGTTGTGTACCCACCTCTGTCTCAGAATGAATGTAGTCAAGTTAAAGATACATCTTAAGCATGTGTTTTAAGTGCAAGGATATGACAGTTTTTTGTACAGGCAAGAGGAATTTCTAGGCTTAAAGCTATTATGATGTCACCTTGGTTTCCATGATGTCCCCTTGCTTTCATGATGCCCACAGGTGCCCAAGAACATATATGTTAGGGAAAAAAAACTTGCAGTGTCCAATGGGACGTGATGGACATCCTCAGCAGGTTCAGAAGAGTCTCCTGACAATGTTCTTCCTCCTTTGTGCAGTCATCAGCAGTTGCTGCTATGGGACCAGTCACATTTTTTCTATTTCTGTGTTGGATTTGCAGGTGGAAATCACAGTTTCTTTCTTACTGCTCATTTGGGTAGTGTGGGAGAAACAGGACAGTAGTGGTATCAATAAAATTAAATCAGATCTGATTTCTGATCTAGCATTAAAAAGAACCTTACAACAATGAGATCTTTAGGATGTCTGTGGGGCCTCTTTTCAACACTCATCTTCAGTTTGAGGCACCTGAGATATTTGAATTAGAAAACAAGAGGAAAAAGATGGGCAAAATGAAGAGAAAATTCCCATCCTGTGTGGGCTTAATTTACGTTGCAGAGCTACCTCTTTCTAACGTACGGTATAGGTGACTGCACACCAAACTTACTTTCATAATTCTTTCTGGAATAAATGTAGGCTAATGATTTTCCTTAAAGTTGCCTAGAAACCATATTAAAATTATCCTGAGAGATGGTAAGTTTTAGAATCAATGAAATGTTGATATATTACAAAAGATTTTTAGGTAGTTTTAGCTTATTCTGCAAACATGACTTGTATTATCCTTCTATTTCATGGACCTGTTTTTGGCTTTAATATGAAAAAAAACCCACCACCTTTTATTCTGTTAATAAGAAAAAGAAGGAGGAGGACACATGTGTTAAATTATAAATTTCAGTATTGATTTTTCTGGGTTATTACCAAAGTTTTTGGAATGAAGTTACAGGAAAAAAGTCATCATAGAACAATACACTCTGGGCAACCTGATCTAGGGTAGGGCGTCCCTGCCCGTGGCAAGGGGGCTGGAACTGGATGATTCTTGTGGTCCCTTCCAACCCAGACTGATTCTATGATTCTGTGCTATCTTATATGGGAAAGTGAAGTGGAATACTTGAAAGCACCCTTCTGAATTCTAAGTGTAATTATTTTAATTTATCCAGTATTATAAAGTACAAGAGCACAGTAAACTTTGTGATCCATTTAGATCCTTGTCAGGAGTAAAAAGAGAAATTATTTATACTTCTGATGCATCCGAGAGATGCATCTTGTGAACTCCAAAGGCAATTTAAATGTGCTGTTATTTATTTCTCTCTTTCAAAAAAGTATATGACCCTGTTACCCTTGACCTGTTTCTGAGTTCCACATGTGTTTTTGGTAATATTCACCAGAGGTTTTGCCAGTTTGGGAATAGCGTTTAAAGTATTCCTTTAAATTAGCCATCTGTCAAATAATGTTTGGGTTACCAAGTTTCTTTCCTGGTCCTGTATACATTTTCCTGGGAAGGCACGTGATACCAGTCTGGGAGTCAGGCTGTAACATTTCATATTCCTGTTTACCTTCCAAAGGTATGTGCCTGTGATGCTGAAATGTTACTAGAGCAGACTTACCTTAGTCTTAAGATACCAGGAGTTATTTACCTACATTCCTGAAAACATCCCAAGAGAAAACTTGTGACATTTAGATGAGCGTTGTCAGTTACCTGATAACTGTAGCATTTACAGTTTCTTCTGAGGAGGTATGTGCCACATCAGTCTTTATTCTTTGTGCTCATTGTGTTGCTGTCATGCCAAGCCCAACAGGGCTGCCAAGTCCACGGCTGTCTGCAAAGGTTACAGAGTACACATCTGTGTGCGTCGCAAGGAGCAGAAGCAGACCTGAGAACCTGTTTTGTAAATGTGGGTAGCCAAAGTGGTAACTATAAATATCTTTGCAGTAGCTCACGCAGCCTTCACTTAGTAAGTTTTAAAAGGAGAGAAGAATCTCTCACAAATCAGAGTAGCTGTTACCTGGCGTTGTCGTAATGCAGAGCTGTGCTAGTGCTTCTTGCTGGTCTTTACCTCCTTTCCCAGCTAGCAGCTCCACAACCTCCCCTGGAAACTGGACAAGAGGGCAGGAAAGGTGAGATGGAGTTTGTGACAGCAGTAGTTTACTGTCAGCAGAGACAGATGATTTGTGTTGCTTCCCCTGTGGTCAGCTGTTGGCTCTTTGAGGTACTGGGAGTGAAGGGACTGGGATGAGGCACTGGGTGGCGGTGGCAAAGGGATGCTTCTCTCAGATACCTCTCCTCTGACTCTGGATACACATGAGGGTGACTGATGTGGTACAGTGAGTTACAAAACTGACTGCTTCCCCGTTATCTGCGCTTGTCATCAGATGCACTGCTTGACGAGAGAAGAGAAGAGAGATGTGAGATGAGGAGGCAGGATAGTGAAGGAATATGGGGTCGAGCAAGACAGGATTTCCACTAGCTATGAACCAGGTGTAACTAAGGGAAGCAGAGAACATGAGTGGTTGCTTTATTGGAGCTGTGGTGCAGCTTCGTGTTTTCAGTTTTACTAAAACTCTTCAGAGGGGCTACTTAATAACATATTGCATCATCCAAGTACCTCATTTACAAGGTCATTTTTTCCTTGTTGTTGTTGTTGTTGTTTGTTTGTTTTTGAGAACCTTTAGCTCTAACAGCAAAACATTACATGGTCTTGCATCACTCCATATCTTCAACTCTGTTCTTATGTATCTGAGCATTAACTAAACCTTTACATGGTGAAATGATAGCTCAGAGTAAAGGTGAGCATTTTCTGATTCTTTGTGGTTGATTTTTGGGTTTGGGGTTTTTTTTGTTTTGTTTTTTTTGGTAGTTTTTGGTTGGTTGGGTTGGGTTTGGTTTTTTTTTTGGGGGGGGGGGCAGGGAGGGAGGTGGTGTTTGTTTTCCCAAGATAGATCCTGTCTTAAATCTCTTGAACCACCTTTCCTGTTAAAAGAGGTTTTCCACTCCCAGTTCCTACTGTTTTTCACTTTGTCTCTCGAGTTGAAAAGGTGATAGTGGATTGAACTGAGTGAGTATTTAATTGTGTTATATCCTTGTCCTCCAACTACCATTGTTCTTGAAGGTAAAAGCTATGGTTAGAGTAGGCTCCAATATGGAATATTAACTGTGTGTGCTGGAGTCAGGCTCATTGTTTTTATTTTCCTGTGGTTAAATTTTGCTGCTCCTGCACCTCCAGTATGCAGAGGGGCTGCAGGGTAGCTTTCTCAGCTGTCAGTGAATGAAGAAAATTGTTATTCTTGTCTCTCTGCTTTTTTTTCCCCCTCTAGTTATAACTCCTTCTCTTGAGATACACTGATCCATCTGTTTCTTAGTAATACGCATGTCAACAGCCTAAAAAATGCTCTTAAGGCAGATGATTTTTGTTGGACTTTTCTGCTTTTTTTTAAAAAGCAGCAAAACCACTTGTACACTATGGCTGTATAGGAAGAGAAGAATGCATTTCAGTAAAGTATTGTATGTTTGGCATTGCCGCTTTGCACGGTGTGCATGCCGGTTTGCATGCTTTAAAACAACTGCAACAGGCATTTTAGCACTGTGTATGCACCACATATGTAGCTAAACAACCTGTAGCAACATTTAGTTTCTTTAGGAGTTGAAGTGGAACATAGAGTTCACGGCTTCTACCAGATCAGCAAGGCTACTCTTTTATAGAAAATGGTAACTTCTGAATATAATGTGAGGAGATTAAATGTAATTTCCCATGTTTGGTCACTTTTAGACATGTGGTACCTAGGCTGCTGGGATTTATTTAAAGCTGTTCTTTCCAACAGTAAATCTTGTCCTCGTTTACCAGATTGCTTTACGTGTAGTTGGATCCAGTTGCACAGCCTCCGCAGGAGAGGAAGGGGGTTGCCTGCAGACCGGCGGGGCAAGAATTACGGCGTACAATAGGGAGTCTTTTGCCACCGTGATCAGTTTTCAGTGGAGATTCTTTTTCAGATACCTAAGAGCGACTCAATGAACCAGGAAGGTGTTTACCTGCGAGGTGATCTGGAGGTAACGGGAGAAGCTTTTGAGGGCTACAATTTCAGAGCCACCCCCAAAGGAAGAAAAGGAAGGTCCCCTCCCCTTCTCCAGGTTTCCTCTGTCAATCACAAAGGGCTTTTGTCCTGCTAGCAAGCTGATGTGCCTGGGCTTTGGCCGTCCATCCTCTTCCTGTCATCCTTAAACGCGAAATAGAAGAGGGGCAATAGCTTCTGGTTCTCAGCCTTTGAGAATAAGCTGCTTGCGGCTCCTGAGGACCTGAGTGTCCCAGCTGCCCTGGAGTGCCTTTTGCGGGGATGGAGTCGCTGGCAGTAGCGCACATGATCCGCCTGGCCCCGGTCCTGAGGCACTGCTCAGAACAAGGCTGGCGTTACAAGTCAGATGATGAGAAAGCAATTGAGAGCTTCACGGATTCAGTTTCTCCCTTTGATCCTGGCATTACAGTGTCAGGGTCTGGAGTGGAAGTGTAGTGCGGGCAAGATTTCCGGCTGCTTTAATCCTGCTGCTAAAAAGATCTATTCACAGGGTGCAGGAGCTGCATCTTATTTTTGCAGGATTTCAAAACTTAGACATATCTTGCCTGTGTTTATTGCCAAACATTACAGAAAGCTGGGTTTTTTTTTTCTTCCTTATATAAAATTGTTCTGTAAGATTTTTCTTGCATGTATACTGATATAGTGAAGATTTGACAGATAACAGGCTTACCCTTTCACACGCTTTTGAGGCACTTCACGTTTTACAGATGGAACATAAGGCAGAAAATTTACATAACCTGCAGGAGACCAGGTGCAAAATACGTGGCAGCAGTGCCACTGAACAACAGTGTTGCAGTCTAGTTCTTAAATCACAGGGCTACCTCTCCTGCGTTCCTGGTACGGGACTTGACTTAAAAAGTGAGACATGGCACAGAAGGGCTGTCAGAGAATGAAGATAGGAAGTGGTATGTGAGCAGCTGTGTAGCAAGATAAGAGTTTTAAGCCAGATAAACACTATGTTGATAGATATAGTTTTCACTTAATTTTCAGCAGAGTTCTATTGTATTTTGCCTTTCTGAGTGGGAACTTGAATTTTGGTTTCCTACTAATCTCTTTTTTAACCAAATTTCAAGATAGAATGAGCTGGAAAACAGACTGTGCAACTCCTAAAGTTTCCTTCTACTCCTTCTCTCTCGTTTGCTTGTGGAATGTTTTCATGGAGAACTTTAGATGTCATGGAGAACTTTAGATATCAATGAGGGTTCGAGAGCTGTAATACAGTGAAGGTGATTTAATGCTTTTGTACTCTCTTTTCTCACTATTTTCACCCCAACTGTTTCCTGTCAGCTCTTCCTGGGTTTTCTGCTGTTTCATTAAAAACAGTTACTTAGTTTTACTGAACTGAAGTATATGTCTGTGTAGCTGCTTATTTAAGTCAGGGAAACAAAATCCTCCTGACAGAAAGAAAAAAGAAATCCCTTTGACCAGCAGTTATGAAGCTTTAAAGAGCAACCTGTTTGTGTACAGAATGCTTCTAGGGAAGGAAAGTCACACCCAGAAATCATAATTCTTAAGAGGATGGATGAGATGTCAGAAATCCCTGCTTGTCTTTTGAAGGTTATCTGTGCTTATTTGACTGCCACAGTCCTTTGTGTAGACACTGAGCTGCAGTCCTTGCAAACACCGTCATAGTGAAATAGGAATCTTTAACTGGTAAATCACACCCATCACATGTTTCTTATTTGACAACAGTCAGGGCAGAAAATCTCCCTTTCATTAAAAGCAGAAGACAATTACATTAGAATCCACATGTTTTGGCGTGGATTTTTAAAGTAGTCTTTTTATGTAAGAGTTGTACCCAATTAAAATGTTTTACATGTAACTACTGCACAACTCGAATGTATATTCATGCTCCAAAGCCTGCAGTCCCAAATATGGCTTTTAATGTAAGGCATTTATATTTCGTTTTAGAAACAGACATATTTTTAACTACAGAGATTGGAAATACTTTAGATTCTGTTCCTGTGAGCTAATTGCTAACCAGAATAGGAAAATAAGAGCTACTTTGTGGTTAGATGCTTGTGGTCTTTCTTTTGGCTTTCAGCCCTAAGATAAAATGTCAGGGAAAACACAAGGGATAATGGTATCAATCAGGGCATCCTGGACATAATTTGAAGCCTGTCAAAAGTCTGCTACTTTATAAACATTGAATTACATCATTCTTCATTCTACCTTAGGCTTATGCATTATTTGGTTAGACTATAAATTATGTCAGAGATGATTTTCTCAGACATGCATCGGTTTGTGAAGTCTCAGTTTCACGGAAGAGGGAACCGCTATGAAAAAAACAGCTTTTAACCTGAAACTGAGACCCTATGGGGCATTGAAAGTCTTCTGAAGGAGGAGACATTCTTCATTGTCTTTCGTATGTTTGATATATTGAGTACAAACCATACTGAGGAAAATTTTTTTTTTCATTATAATTTTACTTTAAATAATCTGTGGTGCAGACCAGCTAGAGCTGATTAATGGAAATGCAAACAGTAATTGACACTCTTACTAACATAAATATCAAACCATCACTAATCATCAAGTGAAACTGCCTTTCAGAAATTCAATGGCAAACATGTAAGAAACTTCAGTTTCACTTAGGGTGTGAATAGAGAATGGAAGAAGTAAATGGTGAGAAAAAAATCTGAAGAAATGTCAAGTTAAAGCAGTCGCAGCTGAGATTTTGCTTTGAAGAGTCAGAATTAATCAATTCTAGGTTAAAATGTATCTTTTTGAAGTAGGAAGAATATCTTTAAGTGGTAGTTTTATACTCTGCCAGGATAGCATGAGGTATTTTGCTCTTTAATTTTTAATGCAATCACATTTAGGTTTTTTTTTTCAATGAAAATATAGACCAGTGCTTAGCAAATGCCAAAACTTCTGGGGCCATCCCTCAAATTACTCTTTGAAGAGACCTGGAAGAAAGAAGGAGTTGAATATCAGTACGCATGGTTGTTGGTCAAGAATGAATTGTGTCAAGTCAATCTGGCTTCCTTCTGTGAAGATAAGAGACTTTGTTCATTCAGAAGTAACAGAGAGTATCGTATAGCTTCAGCGAGGCTTTAGGCAGAATCTCATGTGACCTTCTCATGAGCCAGACCTCAAAGTACACTGTAGAAAAAAACTCCTACTTAAAACTGCCTGAGAGACCTGAGCACTGAGTTCAAAGTCAGAGTGGAGGTATTGTCCAGGGGTAATTGTTTCCATTCTCCCTGAGTCATCATCCTGCTCATTAATAGTGTTGTTGAAAAAGACGACCCAGCCTGTCTCTCAAGGTAGCTACTTTTATCCACAGGTTTAGTATTTGCATAATTTAAAACAGTTTGGCTAATTGGAGCTGCTTTCCCACTTGATGGATGGTTCTGCACTCTGGCAGAAAGAATTAACCATGCAGAACCTTTTCTGAGGTCACAGCTCTCCATAACAGAGGGCTGGAGCAGCTCTGCTGTGAGGACAGGCTATGAGATTTGGGGCTCTGCAGTGTGCAGAAGAGGCGGCTTCCAGGAGACCTTAGAGTAGCCTTCCAGTATCTGAAGCGGCCTACAGGAAGTCTGAGGAGGGACTATTGACAAGGTCTTGTAATGACAGGACGAGGGGCAATGGGTTTGAATTGGCAGAGGGGAGAGATTGAAGCTGGATGTTAGGAGGAAGTTGTTTGTAGTGAGGGTGGTGAGACACTGGCACAGGTTGCCCAGGGAGGTTGTGGCTACTCCCTCCCTGGAGGTGTTGAAGGCCAGGTTGGAGGAGACCTTGAGTGACCTGTACTAGTGGGAGGTGTCCCTGCCTATGGCAGGGGGTTGAAACTGGCTGAGCTTTGAGGCCCCTTCCAATGTTACCATTCTGTGATAACGGGGCCTAGGAGTTAGGTATAGCCTGAACTGTAGTCAAAGTGTCAGAGTGTGGAAAAAAGCAGTTGTAATTCCGTCTATAAATGAGAGCCCAATGTGCAAAGCATGAGGAGTTACCATTGATCTCCCATTAGTGATGATAATGTCATCTGAACTAACTAAATTCAGTCTGTACCTGGAGAAGTTGTGTAGAGCCCAGAGCAGAGTGAGAATGATTAGACAAGCACTCAGAGACCATATTCTTTGAGGAACTTGACATTATTTCAAGTGTTTTGTTTATTCTAGGACAAGTCTGGCCTCCTGATAGTCTCCTCATGTATGCAATGCTTCGCTAACGAGGAAAAGAGGAATAAATCCTCCGGAGTGAAAAGAAATAATAGAGTAAAGTTGAAGCAAGGTAGATGCAAGTTAGACAAATCATATTGGAGAAACTTTCTAATGATCAAGACTTAACAAAGGATGGATAGTTTGGTCATATCCTAGAGAGTCCAGCAGCCATCAGGGAAGACTGGGTTAGAAATGCATGGTCAAGCTACAGTCCTCGCTTTTGATGGAGAAGTGACTGTATGAGACTTCATCTATTCCTATGTGTTTTAATTTATGTCACTGTTCTAAATAACTTGTGATGTAAGAGGAGGTGTAAGTTTGATTCTGATTTTCAGCTGGTAGAGTGGATGAGCATTTGTAAGTGGAGGCTGGTTAGGTGGCATTAAACAGCACAGAATCATAGAATTGTTATGGTTGGAAAAGACCTCTGAGATCATAGGGTCCAAACATTGACCTAACACCACAACTGTCACTAAACCACATCCTGGATGGTCATGTCCACATGTTTCTTGAACATCTCTGGGGGCAGTAACTCCACCACCTCTGTGGGTGACCTGTTCCAAAGCCTACCATATATATTTTGATGTTCCTATTAGATTTTAAAAAAATAAGCAAATTTCTGTGGCCTGCAGCAATTGCCCCTACATAATTAGTGAACCACCACTCCTTAAACAGAATCAATTAGAAATACTTTTTGCGTGTGTCACCTAGGTGCCAGAAAACAGGAGATTGTATTTAGCAGTAGAAATTCAGGAAAGGAACACTAGGAAAATAAATGCATCACTGAAGCAACAAAGCTTGGTTGTAAGAGAGAGGTGACCTGCTAAGGAGGAACTGGAACAGCTATGTGACTGAATGCAGCATAAATACACATGGTACTCTTTGTGTAGGGGGTCTCTACCACATGCATAGATGCGTTGGTTTTAGGGGTGCAAGGCCTCCTGTAGAAAGAAGATGAAGTGGGTGATTGTAGACCATTACTTAGACTGTTGTATTGTAGAGCATTATCGAAGAACTGCTGTAGCAGACTGCTGGAGATCTTGTCAATCTTGACATCTCATCAGTCGAACTGTGGAAGTAGCAACTAGCTTAAGGGTTTTCCAATCACTCGTTTCCTCGGTTAGAATTTCTTCTCTCTCTGTTGCTGCATGAAGGACTAAAGAAATAGTTAACTGCCAACAGCATTTGAGGGAAAACTGAGTTAATAGAATGCTTGAAGGCAGAATGTGGAAATGAATGGACAAACTTCTTTCTGGAATTCTGCTTCAAGTTTATTATTTTAATTTTGTGAAGAGTTGTTGATAAAACAAGGCTAAAAGAAAGTGGTTTGATGTGTTCCAGTCCTTTTGAAAAATTAAATTTTAGACTTAGCTATTGGGTTTTCTACAGTTGTTACGTTCCAAAGCTGGCTCAATGAAACTGGAATTTAACTCATCCTCTGTTGTCACTCTGTAATACAGGCTGACAAGTTGCTGATAATTTCTTGCTGATACAGCTCTTCTCACGGGTGCAAACCAAGGGTAAACCGAATGTTGAAAGATAAACTTCCAAATCTTCTGAGACTTTTTGAGCATCATTTGTGGCTTCTGATAAGGGTGTGAATGTTTTCACTCTACTGTGTGTTCTGTGAGTTGGTGACAAGGTGGTGTCAGCTTGAGTCAAGTCACCATAACCTCCCAAGCAGCACCAACCTAGTATTATTAGAAACTATACTGGCTAATGTGCTACTGTAAATTGACCTCTTTAGAGAGTTACCCAAATTGTTTGTTTGTTTTAGTAACTGAAGCATATGAAGTGCAGGAATACTCAGGTTTGTTACACAGCATCCATGCTTCTCTCTCTGCTGTCACTTGGTTTTGTTACGCTTGCTAAGCTGCAGTTGAAGACGCAATCATTTGCAATGGGTTTGCTGGCTGTGTATATACTACCTGTTGTCTTTGGGAAGCATGGAGTAAGGTACCCAGAAGTTGTTATTCTGATTTGCCAAAGTAATTTGGTGATTTTTTTTTTTTTTCGCTGCACTTTAAATCTCAGTCTCTCAGCACATCCTTATTTCAGATACACTCAATTCACAAGCAACAGGATCAAGACACAGAATACTAATTAAAAAAAAAAATCAGATTAAGGTCATATACTATGCATAATTCCCTCTGTTTCTCTCTTCTTAAAACATGCTTGCAATCAAATAGCAGAGCAGTGATTAATAAAAGCATGTTGAATGTGCCACCTGGCACTCAGAATTACAGATAACACCAGGACTGATATGCTCCTTTGCACACACATGCACCCGTTGAAAAGCAGTTATCTGAGCTTCAGTGAAAGGCACTACAGAAAAATGCAGCATTTCTCAGACAGGAGAAAATTAATATTAAGACAATTAATGAATATTAATTTTCTTTTGAGTATCTTGAAGTGCTGTCTCGTTAAATAATGTATTCAAAGGTGCAAATGTCTGATTGTTGAGATTCTTTCCAGTTGAGGTTTTGAAGAGGCAATCTGTAATTGCATCTATAAATGAATTTTAGGGATGTAATTTATACTGCATTGATTTGGTGTAAACCAAATTTTAGAAAACAACCAAAGCTATGTTGGAATGTTTTGGGTTCTAAGAACTATTTGTTTGTCCAGCTTCTTCTTAATTATACTTAAAATGTGGAGTTCAATTATCTTTCTAATTCTAATTCTTTTTTTCTTCTCCCAAAGAATAACTTTAGCTCAAACTATTCTTTGTGTTTGAGTAAAAGTAATTTCTGTATAAGTGCTGTGTTGCTTGTAATTATATATCTCTCTCTATATATAAATATAAGCCGTCTATTATGTGAAATAATATTGCATGTTATAAAAGATACAGTGCTTGAAATTGTCCTAGCATCAAGATGAGATCTGCAAATGTGTCAGTTCCAGGTCCTATTTTTTCCAGTCTTCTCCTCTCTCTTATACATTGCCCTTAAAGATGTCATCAATTTAGAGAAGCTTTCCTTGTCAGGAAGAGCTTACTTCTGCCCAGCTTATCCTAGCATGCCTATTAGCTCAGCCCCAAATATTTCCCTTCCACAAACGAGCCAGCCTGCTAGACTTGTGCTTTTTCTGTCATTTATTTGCAGCAGCAGGAAATGATGGAAAGCTCCCTTGCAGCATTTCAGAAGCTACCTGATAACACAGGGATAAAACTGGTTCAGGTCTGAAGTGCTGTAAGTTGTATGCAGTGGAGGGTGATTTTTCCTTGTGCAAATCCTCCTTGTCACGCTCTGTGCTATTAGACTGCCAGTAAATATCAGCATGGTGTTTGGACACACCTCTTGCTCTACCACCCTGTGCAGTGAGCTTTTCATGTGGAGTGACCCTTCAGGTAGCCATCTGCTGGGTATTCTTTAAACTTATTTTCTTTCTTACTTGGCTGGAAGTACTTGGCATACTTGGCATTCGTGTCAGGAACTCAGTGCTTTTGCTATTCTACTTGGTCTGCCTTCTCCTGTCCTTTTAATGTCAGCTCTAATGTGGCACAGACACCTTGTTTTTCTTTCCACAGCAGGTAGAACCTCTTCGATGCTTTTTTGCATTTTAATATTGACAACAATTTTCAAGAAATCCCCTCTTCACCTTAGTGTTGTCAGATACTCTAGAATGTACACTCAAATGTCATTTTGAAATGTGTTTTACCTTCATATTTTTGTGGTCTATTTCACACCATATAAGGATTGCAGCTTAAAACATGAAGAGAGATTAAAGAAGTGAAAATATAATTGCCTTGATACTTCAGAAAGCATTGCTGCTTATAGTTTCTTTAGGTTAAGGTTTAATAGTAAATTCCCCCTTTAATACCATGTGTTGTAGTTCTACTGTGATATTTCCTGACTCTCTAAGAAATCTTTACTTCTGATATTGATTATGCTAACAATAAAAAAGGGGAAAGGGAGGGGAAAAAAAGGACTTTTTATTTTCAGTTGAAGTATTCTTCACTGCACTTTATTGCTATAGTAGATGGGCACTATTTTGGAGTTATTGTTTCTAAGAACTATTTTAAGTAGACTATCACCTGAATTAATTTACTTACTGTATTAAAAGTGAGAGGTGGGAACAGGAGCTTTAATAAAATTGGAAATGTGTTCTGGTGTGTACATCTAACAACCGTGCAGAAACAACTTAGCTTTCGCTATGAAGTAAGCTGACAGCTGACGGTGAACGTGTTGGTGTTCCTCAGCTAAAGCAAAGTATTTATTGCTTCCTTTATGTAATTGTATAATTATTACTTCTTAAATACCTCTGTAAAACTGCAGGCAGTGTCAGATACATACAGGAAAAGAATTGCCCTTGTTTAAAATGTTTTCCATAACCAGGTAATTGTCTGCTCTGTATACTGATGGACAGAGTTGCACACAGTGATGTGTTAGGTGTCAAGTGGAACTCTTAAGTAGTAAAATGAGACAAAAATTTTATGTGAGGGAATACAAAGGGAAGACAGGGCTGAAAACTCAGTCATTCTGTAGCTGGTGAGATGGCAGGTGGGAAGAACAACTACTGTGATCCTCAGTCTTGGAGCAACCACCTGTGAAGATGGGGTCAGGGACATGCTGTGGGCGGACTGGAGCCTGGATCTCCAGGGGCTCCCAAGGCTTTGCAAACTGCAGCTTTAGAAAGCTGTCTGTAAAGCTCATTAGGGAGATACTCTCTTAGTCCTCAGCCTGCAAATGCTGACTCTCCCTTGCATGCATGAAGAAATGGAATGGGAATTTTCCTCTTGTGCAGAGCAGCAAGAAGTTTCTTTAGCTCATTATAGTTTTTATTTCTATTTTCTTTGTTTTAAAAACCACTGTCAGCGAGCTCCTGTCTGTGAAGTGGTGAGGGGTTTCTAGCACGCCAGGCAAAGTCACTTCTATTCACTTTCATTAAGATGTGAACTCTCTTTCTGATTGCGTCTGACCTCTTGGTTGAGGCAGAACTCAGAACAAAGGGCTGGCCTTCCCTCTTGCTACTTCTGTTTTATTCAGCAATCCAATCCAGCTTTGCAGAAGGTAAGGGCTTTTAGGAGTAAGGTCTGATGTATTTAATTTATCCACTACTTAATCTCACAACAGAATTAAACAAAGACCTGAATTAAGACCTAGAAATTATTTTTCACATTTTTCCTTTCAAAATTAAATTAATTTTAGACATGCAAGCACAAATATGCAGAACTAATGGAACTGCACAACTTGAATAAAATTCAGCATTTGAAGTCTGAAAATGATCCAACTGAGCACTCTGAAAAACTAAATGCGTGTTCAAATTTTATATAGATTCTTCCAAGCTCATGAACATACATAGAAATTACTGTACTGGAACAGATCACTGATTCATCTAGTCCTGCTGAGAAATGCTGGCGAGGCATGCCAAAACATAAATCAAGGACTTGATCAGGATATCAAATCTGTCACGCAGTGCTTAACCCAGCTGGAGACCTGGCAATGGAATACAAATCATAGGTGACTAACCTCCCCCATCTCCATTTTCCTCCCCCACAGGAGGTCTTGTTGCTTCATTGACTCAAAAAGTCTCGCTGCTAGAAGATACTTTCAGAACAATCTATAATGGAGCAGTGCTCTCCTGGGTGTGCTCAGTGCAGGGAGGCCACTGCTTGTGGGCATTTGCTCCATGCATGTAAACTAGAGGTGTGGAGCCACAAGAGCCTGTTAAAGCCAGGTCTGCAGTGCACATCTTCTGTACCTGCCCTACCCAGCAACAGAGAAGTGCTCCTTTGTTCTCATACCTGGGCAAAGTCCTGTAAGAGTAGGAACCTGGTGTAAGATTCACGAGTTGCATTTGAATGGAGGTGACCCTCAAAGATCAACTTGTCCAACCCTGCTGCAGCGAGCAGAGACACCTCCAGCTAGATCAGGCTGCCCAGGGCCTGCCTAGGGTTTGATTTTGTGTCTCCAGGGACGGGGCCTCAACCACATCCCTGGGCAACCTGCTCCAGTATTTTAGCACTCTTGTGTAAAGGACTTCCTCCTTACATCTAACCTAAACCTACCCTACCCCGGGCAGGGAGGGAGCAAGTGAGCTTTTGTCCTATTGCTACAAGCCCTTGTAAACAGTCCTTCTACAGCCTTCCTGTAGGTCTCTTTCAGATACCAAAATGTAGCTACAAGGTCTCCCCAGAGCCTTCTATTTTGCAGTCTGAACAGCCCCAATTCTTTCAGGCTGTCTTCACAGGAGGTGTGCTTCAGCCCTCTGATCGTCCTGGTGACCCTCCTCTGGAGCCGCTCCAGCAGGTCCAGATGGAAATAGGGTGGGTGTGAAGGAGGAAGGGAGGAAGAGAGCTTTTGTCAAACCACCCTATAAACTAGAATTTTTTAAAAAAAAAAAAAAATTTTTTTTTGGTTAAATTATGTCCATATGTATTTCAGCTCTGCTATTAACAGTTGCCTCTCTGCCTGGAAGAAGATGCCTCAGTAGAGGCATCAGAACAGCCAAGAACTGCAGCATGCAGCATGTTTTATGAAGGTGCAAACCAAACCGCTTAGATCTACTGCAGCTGTGAGAAGTAAGAGCTGCCTTCAGGTGTAGCCAAGACTGCCTGTCATGACTGCAATGAGACCCCATAATATATAAACAATCCACGTTGAGTTAGTCATGCATTTGAGACCCTCTGCCATTGAAACCCTGATTAAGGTATTTTCAGTTTGATAGAGTGCCTGCTTTAAAGCCTGATAGGAAGCAGGTTGTTGAGTACTCTAGGGTGTGTGGGTTGTGAATCCTATAATGGATCATGGAAGGGAAGGAATTCCCTTTCCTTCTGGGAAGCAATTAGGAGAAAACATTAATAATGTACTTGAAAGTCTGGCTCTTGTTGTCTGAGGAAGTACAGAGGAAGCCATGTGGAAGTTGTCCTGCTGGGGGTCTGCTGGGCTGCTCTGGCTCTTTCAGGACTGGCACATTCTTCATCGCTGAAGAAATGAGTCTTGTCAGTGGATGATGATCAGAGTTCAGGTCAGGGTGTGCAAGGAGAGTCATCTGTTAGGCTCAACTGGAGCCTTGTTGCAACAGCAGATTTCCTGCTCTGGACTCTGGCAGTGGCATGTTCTGCTGCTGCTGCTGGGTGTATGTTGTTAGAGATCAGACATACTAGCAAGTAATGTTCCAGTTCACTTGAACTGAAGTTGTTGGGTGTCAATGCTGCTTGAAAGCTTTTGGGTGAGATAGCCTGTTAATGAATGTTTGATGGCAGTAAGGTGCAGCACAAGGGATTGTGTGTGTTGATGCTAGACTTAAAGAAGAAATCAGGCTCTATGTGAAAGCTGAAGAAAAGAAATCAGAAAAATATTACTTTGGAGATCAGCCAATTCATATATTTCTGAATGCAGACCACCCAGATCTGAAGTTATGTTTTATTTCTTTTAAATCTAAATAAGCTTTTTTTTTTTTTTTTTTTTTTTTTTTTTTTTTTTTTNTGACCATGGCAGTGGTTTTTTTTTTTTTCAAATAGACTCTTGGGCCAATGTGTTGGGTGGCATGGTGTTTGAATAGGTTTTTAACATGGATGCTTACTGCAGACTCAAAGCTGAAATAGTATGGGTTTTGGTCTTGGAAAAGGAAATGCTGTATTTAGCAAAGGTACTTGGGAAATACATTCAGATCAGTAACAGAGGAAAATTAAATAGTCTCTTAATACTTACCAGTACTTACCAATTATTTCCTGTGTAACAATTAGATATAACTGGGAACTAGGAAATACAAATAACAATTCAAACTAATCAGTATATTTATGAGGTTGATAATAAAAGGTCTTGTAGGACATGACAAGAGTGGGTTCCGTTGAACGTTAATTTTAGGTTACAGTTAAAAATTCATGAAGGGTTGACTAATAGAGGTGCTGTGAAGATGCACTGTTGGATGTTAATTTCATTGAAAACCTGATTTTGTCACAGGAAAAATCTTACAGAAGTTTGTAAGGTGATACACTGATTTCTTCAGCAACAGCAATTTATGGCAGGACTTAGTTTTACAGATGTTTTCTGCCTTAATTTCTTTGTCTTTAGCAGTGTTCTGGCTGAAAAAGGAGATCTATCCCTCACATACAGCTGACCTTACAGATGGATAATTAATTCTAAAATATTTTTATTTTCTTAGAGCATGATTAAAACTGCATTTTCCATCTGTTTATAAAACCAATGCCCCAAGTTGTTACCCATACTTCTAGTGACCCCACTATTTTGAGTGAAGAGACGTGTGGATATCAGTGATACATCCAACAGTGTATGTGGAGGAACAGTACTGTCAGACACTAGCCTGTGACTTTATTGGAAAAGTGGATATAATTTATTAGCTGAGGAAAAGAAATCAGAAAAATATTATTTTGAAGATCAGCCAATTCATATATTTCTGGACATTTCACAGACCACCCAGATCTGAAGTTGTGTTTTATGTCTTTTAAATTTAAATAGATTTAACTGAGTCTTGAACTGCCTGCCTGAGTCCGACTGAATGCCACATGCTTAGGAAAGAAAAATCTGCCTCTTAGTTTCCCTTTCTTTTCTTACCTTTCCTTAGTGAAGGGCTTCACAGGGAGTGAACCCGATGAGTTTCTGGAATGAAGTCACAGCAGAAGATTTGCTCATCAGAAGTGTGGTGTTCCTTGCTGAGAATTAGATTTACTCACTCCTGGGATAATTGCAGTTAATTACTCAAGAAGGAAAAGGAGCATGGTCCTGCAGTACAATCTTTTCCCTACCATTTCCTCTGTGATGCCACAGTCTGGGCATGTCACGTAACGGAATTTTTACCCCTGAAAATAGGTACTTGCACTAGATGACAATCAAACAATAATAGTGTATGTATATATATAAAAATATATATATGTTTTTATGCATGTATCATGGATGATTGTGATTTGTGAAGGAATTTGGCCGAGCTCAGTAAAACTCCACTCCTTTCTGGCATGCCATACTGGATGGTGGGATGGAGCACCATCTATTCTCCATTTAAAAACAACACACACCCAGCAACAACAAAACATTTACAAGGAAAAGGGGTAGGCTTCTCTTATATTGGAAGCCTAATTAAAAGATGAAGAAAATGTAGATACCCTAAATCTGAATGCTTTGCTTTTTCACCTAGATTCCTGTATTCTACAGTTACCTACCATGCAAAATGGATTTTGTAATCTTTGTTTTCATGCTGTGACTGTGTGGATAATGCTGCAGCAACCAATGTGTTCTTTCCTGACTAACCTAACCTTTAGCAAAGCAATTCCAAATGACACAAAGAGGGAACAGCATCAAACAGCAAAATTTCATTTTCCCCATAGTTTCTGAAACTTCCTTGGGACCTGTCTTGGAGGAAAAATAACTCTGTCTGTCTGTAAATCTGTATGAATTTTTACCTATAGATGTTGATGTCCAAACTGGTGTAATGTTTTAATTTTTAAACTAACACTGGGAACTAAGAATGGTAAGAACTGAGGAGTTGTTTCTAATGTAGATTATCCTTAGCTTTTAGTGCAATTCCTATACCCATCCAACATTTTTTTTCATAGATCTGTTTGGGGGGTGGATTTTTTGGTAAGGCATTTACAGTTTGTGTAGGAAATTAGTGGCAAACAAACGACAGTTTCATGTTGCTTTGTATCATTTTGTAGTGTTCTGCAGAAGAAAAGCCATGTTGCTATCATCATGTCATTGTCATTGTGGTTTTAAAGCTACTCTTTTGCTTTTAAGCAACAAAGAGTGGGGTTTTCAGATTCACTGTGAGTTTAAAATGAAGCTGCTTCAGGCCTGTGGATGAGGCGGTCTAAGGTAAAACTGGGGTGAAAAAATTATTTATGAGCGTCCATTTCAAAATATAATGGATTTAATTTAATATGCAACTTCTTAAAATCATATTGTGAGCATATGTTAATAGAAACTCCCCACAGAAACAGATGACAAGATGTGAAGAGGACAAGATTTTGGGAGGACTTTGTTGTTCTTAAGTGTATCTTTTTCACATTTGCCTTTTCACAGGCATGATTTCTGGCGGGGGAGGTAACTGCAGCACCTCCTGAAGTCCTGGCCCTGCAGCCCTGTTTGGCTGGCTGGGTGGAGGAGGAGGGATGTTTGTAGCAGCATTGTCTTGCCTTTCTGCCACTCTTCTTCCAAGGAGCCTTTGAACAGAAGAGCCAGTTTTGCTGGTGTTTGCAAAAGCACAAAGGTCCCAAAGACACAGAAAATGCTGCAATTTTGCATGCCAATAGGCAGCTGTGGAGAGGAGAGAGCTGTACTGGTGGTCACAGGCTCCTGAGCCAACCCAGTCCTTCATAGCACCTGCAGGTTGCACAGGGGTGTCAAACTCGTGGAGTATGCTTGCTGTGTAAGTTGGTAGGAAACCAAGCTCAATGCATTTGTTTGCTCCTCTGAAAAGCTGTTGGCTTAACTTTTAATGAAATACAAACAAAACTTATTTAATCTAACTGTTTTTAAACATCACTGAGCTTTCCTATTGTTTACCTGTACCTAGACAAGTTTAATGTAGATGATCAAAATGCCTTAAAACTTCTATGGCCAACAATAAGTGGCATTTAAAAGTACTCTTATTTTGCTTGTCTCTGAAAAGGAATCACGATTTATCTGCATCCTTCTCAATATAGATTACTTTTTCTATGTTGCTCTTAAGCTATTAATAGAAAGAGAAGACAAATTCCTTTATAAACAAACAAAACCCAAACCAGAAACCCAATACCCAGCAAACAAATTCCTCCCCTCCCAGCAAACAGAAAAGAACTTACAGGAAGAGAAGTTAATTGACCATGGTGTGCTGCGATGTGCTGGTAGGTTAGGTAAATAGCAACAAAATGGTACCCTTATAGAGATGCCCAAAATGTAAGTTGTACAGGGGATGAAGACAACTGATTGCAGATTGTCGTGGTAGGCCTGAATAGGCCAAAGGTGGGCTTGTAGATGTCCTGGCTTGCCCAGGCGTGCTCCCCTGCTCCCCCTCCCTCTGTGTTGGGGGTGGTGGCTGCAGGAAAGGGGATGGAAGCCTCAGTTTCACCTAATATGGGTAAACTGGGCAAACTGCCATCTTGATTGGCTAATCTATGTCTAAAGGCCCATCAGTCTCGGGCTGAAATGGATATAAAGGATGAGCAGGTAGCACATTGAGTGGGTTTGCTATTGTACTCTTACTACCTCATCGATCCTGAGCTGGGTGGGACCCCCAAGCAGCATGATCAGGCTTTGATGCCTCCACGCATTCGGCCTGCACAGCCGGTGTGAGACCATGCCGGGACTGCACATCGCAAGACGTCAGCCTGCACATGAGAGCCTGCTGCCAAGAGGTCAGAGATGTTTACCTCCTCTATCTGAAGCACCCAGGAGCTTGAGGAAACTCCAAAGCCTCTAACAGCTTCCAACTCAGCAGCAGCCCACCACATGCTTTGGGTATTGTCCCATGATATTTTTTGTGAGTAAATACTTCAAGCCTCTTATAATCATTAATTGCCTTCTGCCACAAGCAGAAAGGAGCTTCCTGCATATAAACCTTCTCTGCCAGTAAAAATGTTTGCTTATGTTAGTTGCCTTTAAAGTGTTCCAGTTTACCTGTTCCCTGTATGTACAAATTTCCAAACCATGCGTTTTTGAACCTTGTATATAAGTTTTGTGGAGAGATTTAATGTTAATAACCAGTTTTTTATAGTTATTAACAATCTCTGCCTGGATATCAAAATTAATATAATTACTAATTTTGAAACAGTCCCTCCCTTACACAGATGCCAAATTAATTAAAAAATTGATACACCTTCTTACCGAAATAATTCAACTCGGTTAAAAACATGCAGAGAATGCAAAAAGCAGAGGAGGGTATTCTTGAGCCTGCGCGTCTTAACCACAGAACTATTCTGAATTTTCAAGGCGTGGATGACTCTGTGAAGGATCTACCTACAGGGTTCAGGAGTCTCCTGGACATGAGTGTTGCCGTGTGGGGAAACCTCTTCACTTTAGAATATTTGCGCTGAGAATTTTTAATGGAGGGAATAATGAATTGATAATAAAATTGATGTGAAAATCAGTGTTGTTTATTAATTTTTGTGCTCAGAGCTCTCACCACCCCGACCACTGTTTTTGAATAATAATTGGTTCTTCACATGGTCATGGAAACATTACACACAGGAGTAACTAGATCTAGATGTAACTGGCAAACATATAAACATTAATGGAACTGGATGAGAAGGTTCCTGCAGTCAGTGTACCACTCGCAGTCAATACTCGGCTTGCCCATTAGATGGACTCAGGGAGCTCCTTTCTGCTCATGGCAGAAGGCAATGGTGAATTACAAGAGGCTTGAAGTAAAGGCTCACAAAAGAGGCTTGAGTAAAACTCACAAAATATATCCCGACTGGCAGGGCTGGCTACAGCTTCAGACAGTACCCAAACGCTGTCAGGGAATTCTTTTACTGTCTTGTCATCCACTGAGACTTCTGATTCTTCCCAGGCTGCTGGGGAAAGGAGATAGACAATCTCTGGCCTGATCCTGATCTCTTCTGGGTGATCTGTGTATCTCCAGGACTTCCCATCTTAGCAGGAGGATTTCAGGTGCAGGCAGGATGTCTTGTGATGTGCAGTCTCAGCATGGTGTCATGCTGGCTGTGTAGGCCGATCGCGTGGAGGCATTTAGAGCCTGTTCCTGGTAAACTGGACACAGGCAGTTTCCAGGCAGTTCAGGATACGATAAGGCAGTAACAAGCAGGCAAGCACAGATACAAGGGCAGAGCACAGATGCAACAGCAGAGCATGGATACAAGGCCAGAGCAGGTTGTGTCACCTGCTCATCTCTTTTTAGCCATGCAGCCCAAGACTGATGAACCTTTGGACGTAGGATAGCCAATCAGAATGGCAGTTAGCCAAGCCTGACCATATGAGGTGAAGCCATAGGCTTTCTTTACCCAAATTTGGGAAAACATAGACCTTGCACAAGGCAAGCAGAAGCCAAGTGTGTGTACCTTGTTCACCACAGGATGTAAACATGAGCAAACCAAGTCTGGGCAAGCCACAGTTCTCAGACTCAGTGGCTCCAGGTTCTTTGTCCTCCTTCCTGCGGTTGCTTCTGCCCATAGCAAAGGAAGGGGGAGCAGAAAAACATCTTTGGACAAACCAGGACATGTTCAGGCCTATTTTGGCCTATTAAGGCCTACTATGACAGAACTGAATTGCAGTGAAGGTGTTTTAAGTGGTGCAGTGGTGTACACATGCTAAACATGAAACAAACCCTGCAGGGTATTGTTTTTTTGAAGGAGCTCAGAAGGCACTGGAGATACTCATAGTGCAAATTGCTTTCCATGCATTACCCTCTGCTCCCTGTGGGCTAAACCTCCTTGCACATGTTTTTTTCTGGTCTGTAGGGAATGGAGCATGACTCTGGAAATGAGGAAAGTATTAATGAAGCACTCTGGTAGGTTTTGGCATGAGTAAGGCAGACATTGGTAGTTTTGTCCTTTTAGGTTATGAGTTTAAATACTTCGGTCTGTGCTGGAGACGTGGTGCTTGAAAAGGAAAGCTTGACAGCTACCTCACCATTAGCAGCAGGATTAGAGAGATAGCTAAAACTTAGTCCCTAATGAAGTCCAGAGCTCTGGCATTCTGGGCTGGAGGAAGGACTTTTTAACCCCTGACTTGACTGGATTCCAGGAGGCAACTTTTTGCAAGCGTGTAATGAAACACATTCATCACGGATTCATGTTGTTTTGCAAGATAAAAAATAGGCATAGTTTTATGTATTTTGAATGATCTTTCTAAAATAAATAGTTACGATTAAAATTCTGAACAAGTAAATTAATACAGAACCCCAGACTAAATCCTCAGATCCGCCCTTCACTCTATCACGGAGACATCCACAATGTAAAATCGTTGGTTTTCTGTAGAACAAAAGTTTCACAACTGTATTTAGAAGTATGTTGATGAAAAGTGATTCATAAGGTGAAGTAATCATTTTACACAGTGCATTTGGCATATTTCAGCCAAATTACACCATAAAAGAAATATTACATTTGACAGCTAACTGTTAGGGACGTGAAATTTGAGAATAAAAACAGACTATCCAGAGACTTACTTATGACTTAGCTGCTGTGTGATGGTTCCCTGTTTTTCATACCCAGTTGTGCTCTCTATGTTTTTCCCATCATTGTTGTAGATTTTAGCTTTAGATAAATTTCTGATGTCCTTCAATTGTGAAATAATTCACATTTGTTTGGCTTAGGCATAATTGGAGATTAATTTGTCTACCATAATTTGTACACTGCAAAGATTTCTTACCCACTAAATAGAAAAGTAATTAAACTTACAAAGTTTTAAGCTACCTTTAAGGCTTTTAAATTGCATCCACATTGTCTGTTGTATTTCATTTGACAAGGGCATGTGTGATTTGCCAAATTAGTGTGTACATAATGCTAGATGACTTCAAACTCTAACAAATAATTACAAGGGTTTAATAGAATGGGCTAAACCTCTTTACTCCCCTTTGCATGAGTGACTTGGGAGCAAAAGGTCAAGAATACTGTGTGGAGTGAGCAAGAGAAGTAGATTTATCAGACAGTCCTATTCAGTCTCTGCTTTCCTATTGAAGCTGTCCTAATGTTCTGCAATTAGTAGACAGCAGTTACCAGGGATGTTAATGTTCCTTCCAGGTTCTGTTTGCTTGGTCGCTTGTGTAGTGTCCCTGTTACGGTTTTGAGAGTGGAATTCTCTTGCAAGTGATTTATTTTATTTATATCTAGAGGATGAGTTCCAACTGTTTGAGGATTTTATGTGTTGGCTGTTTTTTGGGGTTTGGGGTTTTTTTTGTTTGTTTGTTTGGTTTTTTTAATGAGATATCTTGGTTTGAGATAGCAGCTAGTGACAAAGTTGGAGAAGTTACAACCCGTTCTTAGTAAATAATTTTTTGTAGAATGAAAGAAGTTTATTTTCTACCTGTCATGAACTCTTCAAAAATAAATATATTTTACTGTTTTAAGCATTAAATGAAATATTGATATCAGATTTATAAGAACCTATTGAGTACAGTTGGAACTGAAGACGTTACCAAGTCTGTATTCTAGGAAACCCGTGGGATGTTTTACAAAAGAATGTGCCCTTGCCTAAGCTTCTCATTCAGAAATTAAACCCCTATTGATACATGGAAACAGACTCCTATTCATATGTTCCATATGATTTGTAGCATCCTAATCCTTGCCATGAATCCTTTCCTTAATGCTCCGTCTTGTAGACCGAAGCGCGTCGTTTCAAAACGTGGCTTCCTCACATTTCTCTTGGCAGACGTCAGCTTTTGGTCGCTTCCAGTCCTGGTCAGCTCTTGTGCACAAGTGCCAGGGGCTTCCTAGATCCCATCAGGGGGCAATTCACTTTTAGGTGCTTTAAAAAAATCTTCTTCTGTGAGTATATATTTAACATCTACAATGAATCTGCACAGTCATACAACTACCTAATTTAATAACCTTTAATTTAATTCACTTTTACCAACACTTTGGTTTTTTTACCTTCAGCTGTTAGTGTCTTTTGGGTAGAATGTGTACAGCACTACTCTTCTGGGACACCACTGTATGCTAGTAGCCATCAGAAAATAATGAATAATGCAGCTTGAGGAGGGTAGATTTAGATTAGATATTAGGAATAAAGTGCTTTACAATGAGTGTAGTGAGACACTGGCACAGGTTGCCCAGGGAGGTCTTGGGTGCCCCCTCCCTGGAGGTGCTTCAGGCTGGAATGGATGACATCTTGGGCAATCCAGTCTAGTGGAAGGTGTCTGTGGCAGGGGAGTTGGAATTTCAGTTGATCTTTGGGTCCCTTCCAGCTCAAACCATGCTATGAATCTGTGACATGGTAGACTGAACGACCGTGCAGCTGGTACATACTGCCTCCTCCACATACTTACTAATAACATACCCAACTTAAGCAGAATTCTGTTGACTTGTGGTTGTTATACTAATGTAAAGCTGTTACTGCAGTTACTTGCTGGATTCCAAGTGAAACTCTGAAACCATAATATTTGTTTCTGCTCTTGGCTTCTGGGTGAAACACATTTTGTAACTTCTTTATAAACACTGGAAATGGTATAGGTCCAAGAATTACCATCTGCTATATGAAGTTTGTAAAACTGTTTATGTTAACACTGATGAGTATGTTACAGTGGTAAAAAAATGCCAAGAACATGCCGCTAGAACTTGGACTCATGTCCACCTAATTACTGCCAATTAAAAATTAAGCAGCCTTGTCCGATCTGCTTTCATGGCTTTGCAGCATCCAGAGCACTTTGTGAGTCAGCATCAGGTGCAGTTAGAAAACATACATGTTCTGACTTGTGCAGAGAGAGATGTGGAAATGCAATCCCCTGAAGAAAACAGTCCAAATGTCCTAGAGATATTACTGTAAACTGAACTTCTTCACTGGCAAACTGTCAGAACTCAGGAAATATTTCATCGTGCAAATCTTCTGTACACTGATTTTCCTCCTTTGCTGTTAAAATGTGTAATGTTAGCAGCTCAAGTGGACCAAAAACTTCCTTTGCACACTTCAGTTTGCTATGCCTTGGTGTTTCTTCTGAGACTGAAGGACCCGTCACTGGTAATTCCTGGGTTTTTGTGCATTACAAAATGAACTCAGATGTAAAATGTCTCCTGCAGTGCCCCATACAAGAGAGCTCACAGCAAAAGGAAAGAATGAGTGAACTGCCTAACCTGGATGTGTGCAAGCACATACCACAGCCTCACCTTCAGAGTCCTGGGTCTGTCAGTCATGGCTGACAAAGCTTCCTATGCAATGTTGACTTTGGAACAAGTACCTGGCACAAGCAAACAACACAGTTAATTCCTGTTGGCTGCTTGTTTTTATCAAGCACAGCAGTAGTGGCAGATGTGCTTCCTGGCCTTTCCAGGGTTGCAGTTCACAGCTAAGTTGTGTCATTTTCCTAGGTGTGTGTCATGACCATATGGATTTATTTACCTGGTTGCACTTCTTTTGTTGACCCATAGCTGAGGTAACACCAAGGGGTACTGTGCTGGTTTGAGGCTAATTGGAATAAATTGGAATATTTTAATGGAGAAAAATTAGATGATAGGCTGTGAAAAGCAAACATGGGTGATGTCTGCTTCACTCAGAGGCTTGCTGAGATGTGTAAGAACAAGAACACAAACATAGATAAGACACTCAGAGAGTCTTGGTCTCTCTAGCTGTTGTGTCTGCTGGCCTCTCTGCTAACCCAACTAACCACTCTGCTTCTAACCCCCCTTGCCCATCCTCCAAACTCACCTTGCACGTAAGGCAGAGCCCGGGGTAAGGCAGAGGGGTGGAAAGAAGGTGGAAGGGTGGTTGGGAGCCCCTCCTGGGGACTCTGATTACTGGGAGAGGAATTGTGTTTCTGTATTAACTTGAACTTGTCTGTGTCTCTAACTGTTCATGTCTATTGTGTATATCTCTGCTTGTACATTGTGGTGAGCTGTAAACAGAGCTTCAGTCCTTAACTTCCAGCTGGCTGACCTTTGCTTTTGGATAACAAACATAATCCAACAGCTTCTCTTGCTGGAACTGCTGAGACTGCAGCCACGTGAAGGTTTCTTTGCCACACCGTTTTGTTGACTTCGTATTTTCAGGAACAACAAATCAGGTTGAGCTTTCTATCAATGTTTGAAATGAAGGCAACACAGATTTTACTGTAGAAGGAAAATTGGTTACATTTATGGCTTTTAACTTCAGAAATGAAAGGAATTTCTAACAACAAACAGGTGAATTTGAAGTCAGAACCTTATTTGCTTGCTTTTATTTAGTGGGTTTTTTTTGAGGCTTTTTTCAGCTTCAAGGGCTGGCCTGAGTGGCCCTCAGAACCACTGTCCCTTCTGAGTCTTCATTCATTTCATTCATGCAGAAATACTTTTCTGTTATTAGGACAAAGAAGTCTTCAACTCTGGAGGATATCTACTTTTCCTTCCCCTACGTCTCTTAATATGGAATAAAAGAACTGAAATTGTGAATGACTACCCAATTTTACCTGCGTCTTAAGGAATCATCCCTTAATCCATGTCAAATGTCTGACTAACTGTTTTTTTTTCCTTTAATCTCCATAGGGAGGGTGGTGAGACCCTGGCACAGGTTGCCCAGGGAGGTTGTGGAGCACAGAATCACCCAATGTGATCTTCGATCATGTCAGGTGATTCTGTGCTCCACAACCTCCCTGGAGGTGTTCAAGGCCAGGCTGGATGAGGCCTTGAGTGACCTGTTCTAGTGGGAGGTGTACCTGCCTATGGCAGGGGAGTTAGAACAGGATGAGCTTTGAAGTCCCTTCCAACCTAAACCATCCTGTGGCTCTATGAAATCATGGACACATCACATCTTCCCAGCTTTCTTCTGAGAACCTCAGCTTCCCTCTGACCTCCTCTCTTTAGGCTAATCAACCCCAGGTATTGGCAACTTTCTGTGCAAAAGATACTCATTGCTCTGTTTCACTCAAATGAGTCTACCTTGAAGCGTGAGGCATGAGACAATTGATTTCAGCTGATAGAGGAAGAGAATTACTCAGTGTTTTGCATGTTGCAGCCTTTCTTCTGTACCTCTGAGCAGCCTTTTCTTTTTTTTTTTGCCCTGCACAGTTCTTAGCCAGTGTTTTGCAGTTGATTGTTCCTATGTGTATGTGATGTAAATGCTATTGATGGGTAGCATCCTATATTTTGTCCACAACTACCTGAAGGGTGTTTGTGGCCAGGAGGAGGTTGCTTTCTTCTCTCAGGCAACCAGCACCAGAACAAGAAGACACAGTCTCAAGCTGCGCCAGGGGAATTTTAGGCTGGAGGTGAGGAGAAAGTTCTTCACTGAGAGAGTCATTGGCTACTGGAATGGGCTACCCAGGGAGGTGGTGGAGTCACCATCCCTGGAGGTGTTCAAGGTGGGTTTGGATGTGGCACTTGGTGCCATGGTCTAGTCTTGAGGTCTGTGGTAATGGTTTGGACTTGATGATCTTTGAGGTCTCTTCCAGCCTTGGTGATACTGTGTCTGAGCGTATCTCTTCCACTCTTCTCCTTGCACTATCTGTAAATGCATACACTTTTTCTCCCTTACCTCTCTCACAACTGAAATTACTGAGTGATGTACACCCAGGAGAGGTGTCTGTGGAGTGCACTTAGTACCTTCCTCCAGCTTGTTGGTAACCTGTTGATAACTGCTCTCTTACTACTTCTGTCTAACCAGTGTTGTATTCTTTCTAGTTACCTACCATTAGATTATATTCCTTTGACTGTTTTTAAAAGAGAATGTGATGTGCTTCAGGGTCCAAAAACTGAGTCAAGTCAAGAGGATATGACACATGCTGCTTTTCCATCTGCAGTCACAAAATGCCACCTTGTTTTGAAAAGAGTGGTTGTGGGGGGGGTGGATTTTGCTGGTGTTTAAAAGTCAAGAAATATAAGCAGGGGTTGATTCCCAGGCCTGTGTTCATGGTTGTCTTCGAGGCTCTTACAATGTCTGTTTATGTCTGATGGTGTCTCACAGTAGGCACCTTCCTCCTTAGGAAGCCAGTTGAATTGCAGGTTTGTCTAATTTCTCCTTTCCCAGACTGTATGATGGCTCTTTGTTTAACTTAAAGCATAACTTGTCTAAGGCATCCTGAGGGGGCTTCAGCTTTTCCATTGGTGCAGTCATCTTGTGGCTCATCATAACTGCAGCTGACCTCAAGAAATGAGATGACCTGTGGCTGGGAACAGGAGATATACTACATGTTCAGCAGCTGACAGAGGCAGATGTGGCACATCACAACTATGCTATTAGTTATGCTGCTTATCTTGAATATAAAGCTGAACAGAATCATCTTTCTCCCCTAAATAGCAATGCTTAAGCTTTATCTAGTACAAAATACCAAATTTCTGTGATTTCCTAATGAGATACTAATTTTGTGTGAGGTGGATTTTAAGGAGACCTAGGAGCTCATTGTCATTGAACTGTTAGGATTTTGTGGCACAGTAGTGCCATGCAGTGCCAGTCCCATTTCTGGGTCAGTTTAGTTATTGCTTTTCTTGGTAGGACCAACTCACCTGGACAAGAGTGTTTCAGCTTGTGTTCTGAGTTAGCTGCACACAGCTCCAGGGCTGCAGGTGCCCTCAGAAGAGTTGCCTTCAGGACCAGCTCAAGTGCATTGCAGTAAGGATGCGTTCAGTGCCTGTGTTTGCAGGGCACCTGACAGTCTTCCTTGGTAATGGAAGGAGCACCCAGGAAATCACAGACCTGTCAGCCTTGACCTCAGTGCCAGGCAAGACAATGGAACAGCTCATCCTGAGTGCAGAGGGCACCTACAGGATGGCCAAGGGACCAGACCCAGCCAGCACGGATTTAGGAGGGGCAGGATCTGCTTAACCAACCTCATTTCTTTGTATGCCTGGTGGACATGGGACAGGCTGTGGATATAGTCTACCTGGACTTCAGCAAGGCCTTTGACACTGTCTGCCACAGCAAACACATGGCCAAGCTGGCAGCCCCTGGCTTGGACAGGGGCACTCTGTGCTGGGTCAAGAACTGTCTGGATCTGTTAGAGGGCAGGAGGGCTCTGAAAAGGGACCTGAACAGGCTGCATGTGTGGGCACAGTCCAATGCCATGGTTTAAAAAGTCCAAGTGCCAGGTTCTGCACTCTGGCCACAACAACCCCATGCAGTGCTACAGGCTGGGGACAGAGTGGCTGGAGAGCAGCCAGGCAGAGCAGGGCCTGGGAGTACTAGTTGGCAGTGACTGAACATGAGCCAGCAGTGTGCCCAGGTGACCGAGAAGGCAAATGATATCCTGGCCTGGATCAGGAACAGTGTGGCCAGCAGGACCAGGGCAGTCTTTCTGCCTCTGTACTCAGCAGGGCAGAGTGTGGGCACTCGTTAGGCCACACCTTGAGTCCTGTCTCCAGTTCTGGACTCCTCTAAGAAAGATGTTGAGGTGCTGGGAAGGTGTCCAGAGAAGGGCACCAAGGCTGATGAGGGGCCTGAAGCACAGCTCTGTGAGGAGAGGCTGAGGGAGCTGGGGGTGTGCAGCCTGCAGAAGAGGAGGCTCAGGGCAGACCTCATTGCTGTCTACAGCTACTTGAAGTGAGGTTGTAGCCAGGTGGGGTTGAGCTCTTCTGCCAGGTACCCAGGGACAGTACAAGATGACACAGCCTCAAGCTGTGCCAGGGCAGATTTAGGCTGGATGTTAGGAGGAAGTTCTTCACAGCGAGAGTGATTGGCATTGGAATGGGCTGCCCGGGGAGGTGGTGGAGTCCCCATCCCTGGAGGTGTTTAAGAGGAGGCTGGATGGGGCACATAGTGCCAGGGGTTAGTTAATTAGAAGGGTTAGGTGATAGGTTGGGCTTGATCTCAAAGGTCTTTTCCAACCTGGTTAATTCTTGGCTTTGCAAGAGAAAACTTCCCCTATGAACTGACCACACACTTCATACATTGCAAGAAAACATCAAAAAGTATGGGAGGAAGGGAAAATATTCTTGTATTTGTGATTTTTGGGGAACTTGTCTTTATTATTTGTTCCCTCTTACTGGAGCAGTGACAGCAACAAAGATGTGGGGCTTGATGCTGGATGTGCTTGACGGAATGTAGAAGCTGTTAAAAATTAGAGGTTCTCTGACTGAAAATGAGCTAAGTCGTTGAGGAATTTCTGACATTTTTTCTTTGTGATTTTGGTGATATGTTTGCATACACAGATAATTTGGATTTAAACTTGTAAACCTTAACCAAACTTAGACTCTAGCTCAGAGGTTCTGCCGTGTCTCCGTTCAGAGGGCGTTAGGCAACCTACCTAACTGGCTTCGTTCTCTTTTGTCACTGACACTTCACCCACCTGGTACTGCTTCTGTGTCATAGTTGTAGGTGCCCCTTGTGTATTTGCAGAGCAAAACCAGTTGTGGGAGGCTTGATTGATCTCATAAACAGCAATTAACTCACCAACAACAGTTCTTGAAAGGTTGTTTTCATAACTACCATTTTCTTTGCCCAATTAGTTACATATCTCATGCTATATTATTATTTTTCCATCTGTTTGAGGAGATTTTGGGATTGCACACAACTTGATATGGAGTTGTGTTTTTTTCTTTTGTTTTTTAAAGTTGTTTCTTGTAAAAACAAAACAAAACCAACCAGAAAAAAAAAAAGGTAATTGAAGCATTACAAATGTTTGGAAACCACATTTAAGTGATTATTAGAATAGGAAAAGACCAGAAGTCCATCACAGAGGTGACAATTCTCCCTCTGACTGTGACTCTGTAGGCTTGGTCTTATTTCACTCCAAGTTTCATCACCATTCCCTCAGTGGTTTTTTGTCTTTTTTTCCTGTTGATGCAACTGTTTCTAATCTGACTCCTGGATATGCATCACTAAAATATGATCTGTTTGAACAGCACTGTAATAACTTAAAATAACATGTCTGAATATTCTAAGTCTGGTCTTTTGCTGCAGTTTAAACCAGCAAGGGAGTTACTCAAGTGAGTTTCTGTCATAGCACTGAGTTGGTTCTCAAAATGGTGCTTTCTGAGGCTGTATTCAAATACTTTATTCACTCTTTGGGTTCTTCAAGCACAGTTTTGGGATTTTAGCATATTTTCAAGACTTCCTATCACACATACAAGCAGAACTCTGTGTATAAAGTGCAGGCAAGCAGAGAAATCTACATGGGGCAGTCATCACAGAGAGACATCGCAGAGCCAGAAGTAAGAGTTCAACAAGCTGCAGTGTGGTCAGTTAGCTGGAGTGTAGAAGCAAACTGATGTTGTCCTGATGCTCATAGCTCAATGCCCACTTCTTGGAGCCTTGGTGATGCCATTCCTGTTCTACATTCCAGACAGTTAATATTTTCGAGTATCAGAGTGAAAAGTCTTACTTCAGGTTGTTACAAATCTTCATCTTTGTGTTCACTCTGTAACCTAACCTAGCAATGGCCTGGGTGTATCCAGAATCATCATTGATTTCTTTTAGATCTTTTTATAGCTTTACATTCTATTATAAGTTTATTCTGATTACATATGTCATTGTTATTAAATGTCAGAGGTAGAGGTAATGTAATACAAAAGTATAAATGGATCATCCCCTCACAATCACATTTTCCCCAGGTTGAAACAAAGCAAGCAGCCATACGTTTCCCTTAACTCCAATTCTGGATCATTTGGGGGATGAAAATCTCATATCCATTTCTCTTGAATGCTGGAATTAGTCTGTCCATCCGTGCAAGAGAGGTTTTCCTCTCTGAAATATCGAATCACCTGCAAACATCATTAATTTTACTGGCAAAAACTGGCTCCAACAGCTTTGCCCTCTCTTTTTCTGTCTTATTTGCCTTTCCTTGGTTGTTTTCCCAGTTGCAGGAAGCCAACAGGAAAACCCAGAGGAGAATTTGACAGTAGATAAATTTAGCACAGGTCTCCATGTGGGATAGAACTGCTGCAGATATCATCATTAGTTAACCTGAGCTGAATCCAGTGTGGCTTTAGGATGGTTTGCTCTTTGTCCTGCTAGCAACCTGGCCCTTTGGTGACTGTGCTCACTGCTGTAGCAAGAATGGGACAACACCAGCACAGCCTCTGCCACGGGGTGGATGTGGCTTTGTACACCTGTCAAGGTACCTTTCTCCATGTCCCATGGCCTTACAGGCAGTTTCATTTCCCATGATCATGCCTTCAGAGATTTTTTTTTTCTGTCATTTCCTATTTTCGTTCTGTGCCTCATTTGGAGAGAGTGTTTGGGGTTTGCTATAGCAGAAGATTACTTTTTTGTTTGTTTGTTTTATGAAACCTTGCCAGAAAAAGGTTAAAAATCAGTAGTAGAAAAATGATCCCACTGTCTAAAATTCAACAAACCAACTGAACCCTTAACTTCCTGCCTTAATTAGATCCTTTAACTGATGTTGGCTGCTTCTGCTAACTGTGTGAAGTAGGGGCTTTGCTGAAGGGGTTCAAGAAAGGAGTGTGGCTGAGTGACTCAGTGGCTGTGTCTGAGCCTACAGCACAGCATTGTTACTACACAAAACTGGGGAAAAAGGCTGCATCCAGCTGAACTAATTATACACTCGGGTTTTTCTTTGTTTTCAAACTCTTTTAAGAGAAATTGCATTTACTCAAAAGTACATACTACAAGAAACACTAATCTCTGAAGAAGCGAGAGTGTTGTAAGTAGAAAGGTAATTAACATCACTAGAAATCTGATTTCATATTTGGTGATAACACATGGAAGTTGATTAGCAATCAGATGTGAAATGTTGGTAGATAACAGGTTTGATTTGTGACCCTGAATTCAGTGGGTCCAGAGGAGGCCACAAAGATGATCAGAGGGCTGGAGCAGATCTGCTCTGAGGACAGGCTGAGAGAGTTGGGGCTCTTCAGCCTGGAGAAGAGAAGGCTTCCAGGAGACCATAGAGTAGCCTTCCAGTATCTGAAGGGGACCTACAGGAAGGCTGGGGAGGGACTATTGACAAGGTCTTGCAATGACAGGACAAGGGGCAATGGGTTTAAACTGGCAGAGGGAAGATTTAGACTGGATGTTAGGAGGAAGTTTCTTACACTGAGGGTGGTGAGACACTGGCACAGGTTGCCCAGGGAGGTTGTGGATGCTCCCTCCCTGGAGGTGTTCAAGGCCAGGTTGAAGGAGGCCTTGAGTGACCTGTACTAGTGGGAGGTGTCCCTGCCTATGGCAGGGGGTTGGAACTAGATGATCCTCGAGGTCCCTTCCAACCTTACCATTCTATGATTCTATGATTTAACTTCAGTGTAAACAGATTTCTGTTTCAATTTTAGTGTCACATTCTTGCCAGAATTGCAGAATTTTTCTTCAGTAATGTAATTCCCTGGGTTTGCATGAAAGCCTGACGGGCCATCATTCACTGCTGACTACACCATTTGTCATCTCCTTTCCAGGTTTCTTTCCAAGTATTATAATTGATGCATTCAGGATAGATTGTGCAAAAGAAATGATGTGCATCCTCTGCTGTGCTGCTTTTACCCTTTTCATTGAATGTTGTCCCTACTTGCTTGCTCTTTGTTCGTTGACTTTTTTTTTTTTTAGATATAGTTTTATACTTGGTGCATGGAATAGTTACAAAACCGTAGCCTTGTCAAAAGATGTTTTTGTGGTTCAGGCACAGCTAACCGTGTTACATTCTTTCACATTTTATCTAAACACACAAAAGTTGAGCTGTCAATCTCATTTGGAAACATAAGCAGTGAGAGTTGTCATTGCATTGGGTCCCAGCTGTGTTGCACATTTAGTAGTGTGGAGTATAATTTTATTTATAAGAGTTTCCACTGCAACTCTACTGGCTTAATTTAATCTTAATTTCTCACATCATCTAAAAGACATATTTTTTCTCTGGGGTGTAAGATCAGAGTTTTTTGGTTGTGATCCTTTAGAGTGTTTTTTGGTTTTTTTTTTTCCATAGTCCTGGTTGAATAGGTGAGACCTGCAAGTAAAGGTAGAAAGAAAATAAGTGTGTAATCTTGAAAATTCAGAAGAGAACCTGGGTACAAATCCTTTTTTCCTTTACATTTGCATCTGGACTTTCTCTGCACAAGTCACAAGTTTTGCCCTGTGATTCCCTTGAGTCTTGGAGGAAGCAGCTCCCAAGTGTGGAGGTGTGATGTTGTCATAGAATCAGAGTGCAGTAGGTTGGAAGATGATCTGGTCCATCCTCCCCTGCAGTGAGCAGGAACATCCCCAGCTAGATCAGGTTGCTCAGAGCCTCATCCATCCTGACCTTGAATGTCTCCAGGGCTGGGGCCTCCACTGCCTCCCTGTGCAACCTGTGCCAGTCTTCCACCACCTGATGTCCAGTGTCAGTGGTTCTCCCATGGTGATGTGGTCTGACACGGTGCATTTTCCTTCCTGACCCTGAGTTGAGAGGAAGGAAAGGAAAGGTTTGCTATCAAACTTCCCACCCTAATTCTGCTGGAGTGGAGGAAGATAAAAAAGTGATCATTCCTGCTTGTGCATCATCTGGGAAGAGTCAGGATGTGGAGACAGCACAAAGAAAGGGCTTGAATTTGGTACTGGGGAAAAGTTCACAGCACATGGTGCATGGAACAGATTATTTTTGCTCTCAGAATGTCCAGGGGCCTTGGTATGATGTTCAGTGTCTGTGAGAGATGTGATTCCATTTGGGTGCATGGACAAAAGCATTTGCGCATCTGTAAAGGGACCATAACTTAGTTTGACATACAGATACTCCTTTGGATTGGGCTTTCTTTTTGAGTGTAAAAATCTCTTTGAGGAGCTTAATACAGAGAATGGTGTATCCTCTGGAGTTCAGCGCAGCTCACAAAGGGCTGTAGGTAGCTTTTAGATCCTGCAGCAAGGGATGTAACTGGTGTGCTTAGAGGCAGTCACATTCTGTCACTATGAATCTTCCTTCTCCACCAAACAAGACTCCTTAACTTGGGAGAGGTTCCCCCAGCAGGTCTTTGTTGCACATGTGCTGCAGCAGTATGCCAGCAAATGCCCTGTGCTTGTCTTGCTTCCTCCCCACGTGGCTATAATGAGACCTCTGTGTAGAGGAGTTTCTAATTTACCCTTACCCTGAAGGAGAACGTAAGCAGTATGGGCATATGTTGTTGCTGAGAGCTGCTCACTCTAGCAGTTCCATGGGTGAAAGTCACTTGTTTCCTCAGATGGCTTATTGTGCATGGTATACTCAATGGCCATGGAGAAAATCTTTAGAAGAGTTATGAGAAGACCTACTAATAAAAAGCCTTCAAAATATGATTGCTGGCATCAAGCCTTACGGTTCAGTGTGGGAACTTCTCCTTCCCACATGGCAGAGGGAGAGCAGGGTACGTGCAGCACCTCTCTTCATACACAAATATAAACAGAGATAGTTGGTGACTTGTTTGAGGCCTCTAGGGAGTGTCAGGGCTTGGCTCTGCTCCACTTTTACTGTTTTCTTTGAGGAAAACATAAATGTATGTGACCATAAGTTAAACTTGATTTACAAATATGCACCATTACAATTGACCCCGTTTGCTCATGTGCCAAAACTGTCCCAGCAGGGAATTTGGAGAACCTAAATTTATTGCTGTGTATTCTTTTGACTCCCACTGTGGCTCTGGCTAAAGCCAAGCCAGAATGGAGCAGAGTATTGCTGCTGTGTGCTGAGCTGTGGTGCCCAGTGGGCACAGCTGGCAGTTGCTGGTGCTGCTGGCTTTCTACCAGTGGCAAATTCTCCTCTGGTGGGGAAATATAAGCAGATTATGGTGCCCTTTAAATTTTTGCCAGCTGGGCAAAAAACAGTGCCACCCTCCTGCAACTGGGGAGCTGGGCCCTGGGACATTGGGAATGGTGGGAATCATAAAGTGATAGAATGGTTGGGGTTGGGAGGGACCTCTGGGGATCAAGTCCAATCTTCTTGCCAAAGCAGGATCACTTTGGGCAGGTGATGCACACAGGCATGCATCTAGACAAGAATGTAACAGAGGTGAGCTATTCTGAGTAGCTCTGATGGCATACAACTCACCCTTTATCTCAGACTTTCTAGTATGAATAATATCCAACAAGAAGCTTGTAATACACTGCTGCAATTTTCCCTGTCTCTGGGGTATCTGCAGTGCTGGGCACACTGAAGGCATTTTGCTGCATTCATTTGCAGCTTGAGTGGCTGGCAGAGGTCAGCAGGAGAGTACAGGCTTTTTCACCCCTTGAGCACTGAAGCATTGAGTAGCAGTTATTATTAGCAATTAGTGGTGGCATTATTATTACCAATTAGTGGCCGTATGGAGCAAATCATTAGTTTTAGTTCGGTTACTAGCAGCCAGGTGTTTGTGAAACTGCCCATGTGCAGCTCGCCTTGTGGCTCAGCAGTCACCCTCCAGGCCACTCACTTCATTTGTGATCTCTGTACATGGAGTTTCATTGTCTTGTTCCATCTGTTCCCCTCCTGCAAAAACCAAACCAAAACAAACCCCAAGGTGTTTGAAGTGAGTGTGGAGAGGGTTTTTGTGGCTGTGGAGAGGGTTTTTGTGGCTGTTGGTGTGGTGTGCCTGGTGAGTGAATAAAGAAGGCAATTTCACTCTCCAGGCCAGTATTCTGAAAACTTTGGTGTACAGAATTCATAAGATAAAGCCAAAATGGACATTTCCAGGTTTGTTGCTGGTCACTGCTTCATTTGTAAGAGCAAAATTTTCCTGTCAAGGGAGGGAAAATTACAATGCAAATTACTCTTCATCAGCAGGACTTTTTCTCTGGGACTACTGGTTTGATACCCGTAGCACTCACTACTTCCATATACCTATTAGTTTTAAGTAGTGACTTTACACAAGACATTATAGACAGAAGGCAGGATGAAATTCTGTTTAAGAACTTAAATTGCACTTTTGTACTGTGTTTTAATTAAAAAAAGTTAATGTGAAGAAATGGAATTTTATCTTTTTCCTCATTGAACTTACATATTTAACTACATATTAACTACATATTTAACTTTGCAGATTGCAAGGAGATCCATAACTGTAGCTTTATATAGAATAATTAACAAGATGGTGAAAGTAAGAGTAATGAAATATTGCATAGTTTAGACTTTAATCATGTAACTAGAATAGGCATTAGAATTCTTTTTAAACGTTTGTTGGGGTGATGAGGGGAGGGCTGGGGTGCTGCGTTGTCTTTTGGTGATTCCAATGCCTTTTGATTTTTCAGTGTTAGTGAGGAAATGAATGACAAAGTCCTTTGAGACTGGCTTAAAGCACACGGGAGTTGTCAGCTGGCATGGCTCAGGTCGGTTCCAGCACTAGCTGGGCAGAGACATCTGGTGGTGCACTCAAGGAACAGTTGAACTCTTGCAATTGAAAGCGCAGAAGCAGTGAAATGATATAAGTCAAAAGCATTGTTATGCTCACACTGTAATTGCTGTTCTGTTTCAGTATTGTTCTGGAACCTCTTACATGCCTGGTTGGATATGGGTTTAATTTACTGGGGAAGTGGAAATTAGGGCCTTGAGCTGGCAGCTTGCAGACAACCTTGACTCAAAGGACACTTAACCTATAGGCAGTTGTGGGTTTAATATGAGATTTGTGAGACCAGATCCTGGTTCTGAGTGTGTATAAACCCTCTGCATTTTGAGCTCTGTAGTTCTGCAAGGAATTGACTGTGATCTCTGAGCAAAGCTGATTTCACTTGTTTGACTGTCATGTTTCAATCTGTCTTTCAGTCCATCCTCCTGTAAAAGTGCATTCTGAGTTCCATAGTTAAGGCAGTCAGAAAAGTGAAATCTTTACATATCCTCGGTTACAAAGTGCTGTACTAATTAAAGGTACAGGGAGCAGTTGCATTCTGTGTGTTTCCCTGGAGCTCCTTAGATCATGTACACGTGGCCAGTTTTTCAGGTGCAGTCATCTCAAACCCTTGGTCTCTGCTGGCAGTAGGCAAAGGGCTGTGTTCACTCACTCCTGCTTATGAAACTTTTGTTCTTGGCCTCTTGTAGAGTAGTTGTGTTCTTGAAATGATGGTGTTGATAAAATCATAGGTTGTTCTTCACATGTTGTGCAAGGAATGCATTTTTACCATCATTTATTTCCCATTCAATTCTTTTTTCCCCCCCACCCATGTCTGCTCTTTGCTTTGCTACCAACATGACAGTGAGACATTTTCCAGGAAGAATCTAATGGCTGCAAGCTTCAGATCCTTTCGTTGTATCCTAGGCAGAAGAAAGTCAATAACTAAATCTTTCACAATCATTTATGGGTGCTTTTCTGTGGTCATTACTTACACAAGGAACCTTATAGTCTGGGAGGAAGGATATGTGGAATCAAACTCAGCAGTCACTTCAACCACTATATAATTCATAGAATCATAGAATGGTAAGGTTGGAAGTGACCTCAAAGCTCAGCCAGTTCCAACCCCCTGCCATAGGCAGGGACACCTCCCACTAGCACAGGTTACTCAAGGCCTCGTCCAACCTGGACTTGAACACCTCCAGGGAGGTTGTGGAGCACGCATCTTTGATCAAGTTGGGTGATTCTGTGCTCCACAACCTCCCTGGGCAACCTGTGCCAGTGTCTCACCAGCCTCACTGCAAAGAACTTCCTAACATGACTTTCACTCTCCCCTCTGCTAGTTTAAATCCATTGCCCCTTGTCCTGTCATTGCAAGACCTTGTCAATAGTCCCTCCCCAGCCTTCCTGTAGCCCCCTTCAGATACTGGAAGACCACTCCAAGGTCTCCTGGAAGCCTTTTCTTCTGCAGGCTGCAGAGCCCAAACTCTCAGTCTCTCCTCATAGTAGAGCTGCTGCAGCCCTCTGAGCATCTTCATGACCTCCTCTGCATCCGCTCCAACAGTTCCATGTCTTTCCTGTACTGAGGGCTCCAGAACTGCACACAGGACTGCAGGTGGGGTCTGAGGAGAGCAGAGTAAAGGGGCCAAATCCCTTCCCTTGCCCTGCTGCCCACACTGCTCTTGCTGCAGCCCAGGACTCAGTTGCTGTCTGGACTGCTCTCACACTGCAGGCTCATGTTGAGCTTTTCATCACCCCAGATCCCCAGGTCCTGTTCCTCAGGGAAAAAAAAAATAAAGAAATTGAAAACCTGGGACTTCTAGATTGAGTCTTCTTCAAGTGGTGAGCTGCAGAGGTCAGTGCTGTGCAAAGTGGCACAATTAATCTCCAAGTCAGAGTAACCATTCCCTCACAGCAGGGTGGGTGCTCAGTTTAAGGTCCAACCTCCTTTTTCTCCTTGCACTATCGTTTGTATTTCGTGGCTTCTTTTCCATAAAGCAAGAGTTCTTTGTCACATGAAATCTTCCACTCTCACTCCAGTGGTCTGTCACCATGCTTTAAAACTTTCTCCACTCTTGTTTTGGGTGAAGGAGAGAAGCACTGGCATTTGTGTGCTCCACTTTGTTCCTGAGATGTCCCAAGGCCATGATGACAACTGTGAAGTTGGCAACAGCCACACAGTTGTTACAGATGTGCTGGTTTTGATTAATGAGAAGCTAATGTTTGTCTTTCTGTGCAACAGTTACTGTATAAAACTTTGTGTTGAAAGCAGCCCATTACAGAAGGAACTCTTGGTTGTATTTTTCAGGTGCAAAGATGGCTTGAAAGGATTTACTTACTCTGCACTGAAGTAAGTGAAGTTTCTGTGGGTATGTAGCATAAAGTGGAGGTTGTAAGGAATCCTGCACAGTGGCAGCTGTATGGTGTGAAAAAAGTATTCCTTAGAACGATGCTATTGTAAAACTTTTCCAGCTTTTGGGGTTTCCAGAATATTTTGAAGAAGGCATAATATGCTGGTAAGAGAGGAAAGCTTTTATATTGGGAACAGTTCTTAAATGAAATGCAGACATGCAGTTGAATGGTTTTGAAGGGGCATTAATCTTCTTTCTTTCTAAAACTGGAATATGTGACCCCCCTATTCTCCTGGAAGCAGACAGCTGCTGTGTTTTGACCTGAAGTTTGTTTGCTGCATTTACAAAATGTTTAGTGGACATCAGTACCTCTGTAATCAGCAGTGAAATAAAGCATGGATTTGTTGCAAATTCATTTGAGATGTCCTCAGAACACCACTAGATCTTGTCTACCATTGGGATCCAGGCTCTTCTAGGATTCACTCTGCTGTTACTCATTTGTTTATGGGAGTTATACAGAGCTCTCCTTGTGTCAGAAATACAAAGACAGATTATTCTTACCTTTCTCTTGCATACTCTGTTGCCTGTCTACCCCTTGGGACAGCCTGGCGCATGGTCAATGTCAACTCACAGGTGGTGAAAACAGGTGAAGTCAAGCAAGACAGTCTTGGTGTTGGTAGTGTGAGGTATTTCATAGTGGTTGCAACTATGAAACAGATGTGGAATTTGATATCAGCTGCAAAGAATTAAATAATTCAGTCTATAGCCTAGAAATGCTCCTGTAGCAATGTGCAGAAATGGTACTTTCTGAGGTCACCAGTTCACAGTCACAAGCAGAAACTCTGCACTCTTGGACCTTCAGCAAGGCCACCACACTTCACTATAACTTGGAGTACAGTGCTGAGAGTTAAGAAGCATCTTGCCCTTGTGCCCAAAGGCGTCCTCAATGCACAATAATTCTTCATCCCAGATGAGCTGGTCTGCTGACACTGCCAACTTCTGGGTGAAGGAAAAGGGCTAAAGGTGAAACCAAGCAAAACAAAGTGCATGCAAAAACATTTTGAAGATTTTATAAGAGAGGTATTTTATAAAAATGTTATAGTAATTATCAACCTTTATGCAACTCCGTTTTGCTGGAAATTATTGAAATATCTTCTGTGCCTTTTTATTTTCTTATCTGACACTTTTCTTTTCTATGGCAGGTGGACCTTCCTAGTAATATTTTTGTTCCTAGTTTAAAAAAATTCCCAGCAGCAATTGTGACCATTATCTGAACTTGAAATATATGTTGGTGGAAAGATCTTTCCAGAAAGATACAAAGTTTGGCAGCAGTATAGGATGCATTTTCTTTTGCAGACCTCAGAGTCACTGCAAGCTCTTCTTAAAGACTTAAGAGATTTCACGTATGTCTTTGAGTTATTTACATAATTACTGTTTTGACCTGTTTTGTGTTGTTTCTTTCAGGTTCATTGTTGGCAAAGAAGAAATCCCCACTCACTCGTTTTCACCCGAAGCAGTGTTTTCGACACTAGACAGAAAGATAAAGCATTGCGAAAAAGTATCAGAGTCCATGAACATCCTGGCTCTAACAAAGAAGCTTATGGACAAAGTGTGAGTCAAAGAAAACAGAAGAAAAACACATCAAAATGATGCATTCTTAATTAGCTCATTCTCATATTTTGTTGTGTTGTATTTGGCAACGTTTTATAACACTTCTGCTTTGGAACTAAGTGTTCTGCATTTCACCTTTAGCGGGAGGTTATCAGTGGCAAATGACGAACTCCAGCAAAATAAAAATTGAAGTCCTGTTTGTCACAGCAGCGGCTTGCAACATGTAGTTGTCTAACATGGGAGGAGGAATTATGGCTGAGAAGCAGGGGGGTGGTTGCTTTTTCTCCAGTTTTCAGGCTGTGTTTCTGCAGGTGTTGGTAGTGAAATTGAGGGAAAACTGCACGTGAGCACACCTTACTTAGGTCACCATAGGTGACCATAACATCATCTCTTTGGGGAGCCGCATCCCTGTGTGGCACAAAGGAGAACTGCCTAAGAAGAGGATTGGTAGCCATTAGGGTTTCCCCCACAGTCAGGAGATAGGGAGTCTGAAACTGTTAGATTTAGACATTTGAAGTTCCTTCTAGTCTACAGGATACAATTTATTGGCCATTGGTATGAGTTTTAAGGTATGAAATCAGAAGCTTTCCAGTCTGATACATTCAGATTGTGTACTTCTACTGGGCATCATTTGTCTGCTTTAGACACATTGGGTGTCCCGGAAGCTATTCATTTACAGGGAGGATGGAATAAAAACCAGACCAGGTCTGTTTATGCCACAACTATGAATCCTCGTTTCCACTGACCTTTCTGGAGCATTTTTATGATGAGATCTTCACCTGCTGGCATGAAAGAGAAAAATAGGTCTTTCAGGTGTGTTGTGCTCATCTTTCTTGCTCAGATAATGAACAAACCCAAGGTGACCTACATCACATGGGGACTCTTTATGGCTTGTTGTGAGTTTGAGAATTGAGAAGTGTGAAGGAAGTTAACAGTGGCTCTTCAGGCATGGCTCTGTTAGACAACAAAAGACCTACAAGCAAACACAGCTTTTTTAGCTGAGTTGTTTATACCTGTTTTTTTCTTAAATACCACTTACTCTGTTTGCTAGAGATAGCTCATAGCTCTTCCCCTGTTCATTAAATAGAAGGACCAAGGGACTGTGGGTGAAGAAGAGCATTTTTTCTTTAAGATTTTGAAATTCTAGACTCAAGACACTTAGAAAACTTTCAGTTTTCAGTCCTAGTGCTCTCACAGGTTTCACTTCCATATGGTTCTTTTTAATATAATTGAGTCTAAATGCCTGTAACCTGATCACATTCTCATTACAATTTTTGCTACATAAACTGACCTCACAGATGATTTATGACCATTAGGCTTTATAGCACACGGTTCCAAACTTCGAAGGCATTTGACACAGTATATAAATTGTGTGATTTATTTTGCACTAAAACTTAAATACTTGACTCTGGCGCAATAGAAGGTTCAGGCCTGGTGTGACATCACTTTTCATTCTCAACAGTGCAAGGCTAAGTTGCACTATAGCCATGCAGCCAAGCCCAAGACACTGTCTTTTAAAATGCTCATAGTCAAATTCTCAGTCTGAAGTAAGAGCTACAGAAGAACCTACAGAGTAGAAGAAATAGCCCAAGAGTGAAGAGCTCCTAACTGACACAAGTCTTGCAGGGCATCTCCCTGCATTTTTGTATGTTCTGCATTGCTCTTCAGTGAACCTTACAATGATATGAAAGATATAAAGACAGAGACAAGAGATTCTTGGTCAAGTGTCTTTCAAGAACCATGATGCAGAGACAGACTGGGAGGGTCATGTCACTTCTCTGTGTTGGCCGCAGCAGAAAACTTGTTCTTTCATTTTGTATTTAATGTGTAGTATGGCAAAAGTTTGAGTCCGAGTAAGTGTGCAGACACTTCTTGCTCTACAACTGAAGTATTGTTAGTTTTTATTGGCTTTTTATGGCATCATAAAAGTTCCAATGGGTAATGTGGAGAATGGGAAGGGGGGGGGGGGNAGTGCAGAAGAAGTTAGATTGACAAATACTGCCAAAGACAGAGGAAAAGTCTTTAAGTCAGAAAAATACACTCAGGAAGTGAGAAAAGAGCCTGTTACTCCTTCTTCTTCTATTGAAAATATGACAAGCTTGCAAACAGATTTTCTCAGTTTAGGACGGGGTGGTGGTGAGGTTAAAGTCCTCTACTCTTCAGGATTAGCTGTAGTGAATGAATAACATGAAATGTGTGGGGAAAAAATGGGCTAGCAAGCAAGGAACTTGTATAACTATGTGATGCACTTCACCCACCCGAAATAAAGCANGTCTCCTGTTGATGATGCCGAAACCAGCTACAAGTCAATATGTGTTTCATTGTGCTTTTTTTGCAGGTGCAAACATGGCCCAAGGCATAGATGCTGTAAACACTATGGAGATAATTGCATCTCATATTGTATTAAAGTAAGTGCAGAAGAAGTTAGATTGACAAATACTGCCAAAGACAGAGGAAAAGTCTTTAAGTCAGAAAAATACACTCAGGAAGTGAGAAAAGAGCCTGTTACTCCTTCTATTGAAAATATGACAAGCTTGCAAACAGATTTTCTCGGTTTAGGACGGGGTGGTGGTGAGGTTAAAGTCCTCTGCTCTTCAGGATTAGCTGTAGTGAATGAACAACATGAAATGTGTGGGAAAAAAATGGGCTAGCAAGCAAGGAACTTGTGTAACTATGTGATGCACTTCACCCACCCGAAATAAAGCACCTGGAATGTGCTGCTTTGGCATAGCGCAGCCCCGGCAGAGGCGCAGCTGCGCGGCTCTGGCACGCTGGGCTGCTTCTCCATTCACGCGGTTTGTGGGCCCGGGGTAACGAGAGATTGGTCACAGTTGCTGCACTCAGGAAGAGCTGTTCCTGCCCAGTGGCATAATTTATACACAATTACTAATGTGATCAGCGCTTTTTTTTTTCGGAGGAGTACTGTGTAGAGCTCTGTTTTGGCTGGCATCGGATTGGCACAGGTGGTACCACCTGGTGTGCCTGGTTTAGGAGTTGGTAAGACTGTCCAAGATCTCAGTCACTTAATAATGTCCAATTTATACATGTATGGGGCAGCAAGAAGGGGTTGTGGTGTCTTCAGATGCTTCTGATACTGCCTTCAAAACCAGCTTATTAAAATTAGAACTCTATGTATGGTTAATGTTGCCTCAGAAGAGCTGAGCTTGAAGCAGGAGAGCTGGCCTTGAAGTAGGAGAACTGGGCTTGATGCAGGAGAGCTGGCCTTGAAGCAGGAGAGCTAGACTTGAAGCCAGAGAGCTATGCTTAAAGCAGGAGAGCTAGGCTTGAAGCAGGAGAGCTGGGCTGGAAGTGGGAGAGCTGGGCTTGAAGCAAGAGAGCTGGGCTGGAAGCAGGAGAGCTGTGCTTAAAGCAGAGAGCTGAGCTGGAAGCAGGAGAGATCCAGCACAACCTTTATTCCTGTGTGCTTACTAACACCATTTTGGCTTCTGTTAAAACTGTCTTTACACTGCAGCCTATTAGCACACCACTGTGCAACATGAATGTAAGAGGTGCTTGAGTTGGTAGGATTTGGGACAGTGCTAGAGCGTTCTGCTCAGTTTTGATGAGAATGTGTAGTGGAGTTTGGGGATAATCCCTTTTTTCTGTTGTATGTATGACACACATTTAACAGAACCCAGATTAAAATTACAGTTTCACAACCCCTCACCACAGTGTCTCAGCCCACTTTACTACTGTTTCATCAGTGGCCTCTTTTATGCAAGGCATAGTGCCTTTGAGTGCCACAGGCTTTACGTTTGCTTTGTGCTTCTTCAGTGCCTTGCCCAGGAAGTTTGCTGTTCAGTGGCTCCTGGCCCCCTTGGTAAACATCTCTCCAGTGCTCATGTTTACTCAGAGTGTTCTGTGTGCAGGAGAAATGATTTTCTGTGAAGGCAGTGAGGTGCTGGAGCAGGTTACACTGAGAGGTTGCAGATGCCTCCTCCCTGGAAGTATTCCAGGCCAAGGTGGATGGCGCTTTGAACAGCCTGGTCTAGTGGAAGGTGTCCCTGCCCACCATGTCTTGGGTTTTGGAACCAGATGATCTTTAAGGTCCCTTCCAAACCAAACCATTCGATGATTTTCCCCAGAGATGTCAGTGTCTGGCCTTCAAAATCAGTGTCCAAGACTGCAGTGAAGATTGATTTCAAAACAAAGAACAAAAGTAAGCAGAAGTGATTTTATGCATGGGTGTGCTGCATTTGCAGGCTCTGCTGGTGGTAGGATCTCCTAGTGTGCAGTTTTTCACATGGAGGCCTTGCCAGCCAGCTGCACTTTTACGTCACCTGCTGTCTTTAGTTACCCAGGCATATTTTTCAGTAATTAGTTCCTAACCACTTAGTCTGGACTTGCTTCCTGACCTTATTTGTTAGTCTCCCAGAAACTCCTTACACATTCTGCGTGTATGCTCAGCAGTCAAATCTGCAAGCATCCTCATAACACTCTGTTGTTTTACAAGTGTGGTCAGAACAAGAAGTGAAGATATCTCTAGAGTACTTGGAACTGATTCCTCTTCTCCATGGAAAACCACCACAGTCTACTGGAAGAACCCTGTGAGGCTTCATGGGTAAAGAGAGATGGTCTGACCATGTGTGCTGGTTTGAGGCTAATTCATAGAATCATAGGATGGTAAAGTTGGAAGGGACTTCAAAAATCATCTAGTTCCAACCCCCTGCCATAGGCAGGGACACCTCCCACTAGTACAGGTCACTCAAGACCTCATCCAGCCTGGTCCTGAACACCTCCAGGGAGGTTTTGGAGCACAGAATCACCCAGTGTGATCAAAGATCACATTCTGTGCTGCACAACCTCTCTGCGCAACCTGTGCCAGTGTCTCACCACCCTCACTGTAAAGAACTTGCTAACATCCAGTTTCAATCTTCCCTCTGGCAGTTTAAACCCATTGCCCCTTATCCTGTCATTGCAAGACCTTGTCAATAGTCCCTCTCCAGCCTTCCTGTAGGGGCCTTCATATTGGAATATTTTAATGAGAGACAGGAGACCACTGGTTGTGAAAAGAAAACGATGATGTTTATATCATTCTTTGGTTTGCTGAGAGGCATAAAAAGTCAAAACATGAACAATGTTCTCTCACTTTGTCTCGGGACATTGCCCTGTTCCTTTCTCTGTCTGGTCTGTGTCCTTCCATCTAACCGCTTCTCTTTTTTTTTTGCTCTGATATCTTATCTCTTATCTCAGCAGCTAAGCTTCTACTTTGTTTTGGTTAGCTGACTGAGATAAAGGACGATGGAGGGAACAGAGTGAGTGGTAGCTTTGAGCCCTTCTGGCCAGTTCTCTTTGTCTGTGAGGGAGTTTGGATTTCTGTATTATTTCTAACTAGTATATAATTGTAAATACTTGTAAATATTGCATAGATATGGTTGTAAATTTTGCCATGTTGTAAATATAGCTTCGTCTTAATTCCAGTCTCACTGAGTCTGGGAAATTTCAAATAGGGGGGGAGGCAAGTTCCTAATCCAGCACACCACTATGGAATATAATGAGCTTGAAAAAATGCCTTTAAAGTAGAAAGGTAACCAAGAAGTGGGAATTAGTCCTGTTCAGTCACTCGAGTGAAGTATCCAAAGTCTGGTTCGAGGTTATGAGTTCTTCATATTACAGTTAACTGTCTCTGCACAACTCTGTCCTTTTTTAGATGATTAGAAAGATGTGTTAATGGTGGAAAGAACAGGAAAATCAAAATGGAGCTATTCAGGAGTCCTCTTTGGCTGTTTATTCAGCATTACTTCATTCAGATTTCATATACCCTTGAAAAGGAATGAGGGAAGAAGAAAACCCAGCTGCTAATGGAGCTGAACGAAGTCTTGGCCTGACTAAAACCAACAACTAAATAACAGAGACATTTATGAGGCTGCTCTCTCCTTTGAGGAAGCAGTTGTGCGTTTGAACTACAGTCTTATGCCAGTCCTGTGCAGCATTTCAGTTTCAGTTATTTTGGACTACAGTAATAGAAAAAGTACCACTGAAGTGGAAGCCAGATCTTTGCATTTTCTGTAACACTTTTTTTTACATTAAAAGGAGTGTAGGATTTTATTTTGACATACTTGGATTTGTAAAGCTGCAACATTGCTAAAGAGTTTTCAGTTTTCTCTATGGTTGTCCCCGGAGGCAGTCAGTAGTGACTGTCAGCTCACCTGGTTTGGGTGTGGGTTTGGCATTCCAGATCTGAAAGAAACTTTCAAATCCGATTATGATCTGATGAGCTGGTATTGCCAATGTTCCCTCACCTTTACCCTGAGCATTTTGTCTTGTCATTGTCATATCTGCACTCTAATTGTCCTTGCATGCTTGTCTACTGCTTCATGTTCAGCTGCACCTTAGCTGGTTAACATAATGCACAGTGGCTTTTAGGTAACCTTGGGTAATGACATCATCTGGTTTCTTGTATTAAATACTTTAAATGCTTTAGTTTTGTATATGTCTTAAAAGAAGAGCCAGAAGCAGCCAAATATTTTTCCTCTTGTTTTCCATTTTATTACAACGAAGAGATGTTAGCTAGCAGCAGTAGCTCAGTTGCCCATTTCTTCTGCTGATGTTGAAGGTGACAGCAGATAACCCTCATGACCTACCTAATGACAAGGATGATTAACAGGAATATTAAATCATTTTCTGATCTCTGTAGTCTCTACTTCTCTGTCTTGAAGGAGCATGAACTACTGCATGCCCCAAATAAATTTTAAATATCTTAAAAATATCTTAACTGCTTCCTAGTGTCTTGCAGCACATTGGGTGAGCTTTGCATGTTACCAAACTCTGTGTGCACACAGGTGCTTTTGTGAATTTGAGTTAGAGCCAGTACCTGGGCTGCAGTATTAACTTTTTAGAAAATCTGTTTCTCAAAAGGAGAAATAGGAAAAAAAAAGGTTTGTTCAATGGATCTTGCAGACAGGTAGTTTCACTGTGCTGCTGCTTCTGGCTGGTCCGAGTGTCAGCTCAGAGTCTCTGGAGAAATGGCACTTGGCAGGGTTTTCTTTGCTCCCTTATGTTTCTAATGATCTCCTGTGTGTACTCTGTTTTCTGTCTCACTTATCATTTGAGATCTTCTTATGGAAGGGAAAAATCACAATATGTACATTGATTTTAAGACATACAACTTTCTGTGGCTTTGGAAAAACACCTGCAAGTGTGACACAGATTCACCTGCTTGGTTTAACGAGCTAAGTAGAAAAATGCAGTGCAGTACTTCTGGTTATTGGAAAAGACCTTTCAGGTCATTGAGTCCAAGTGTAACCTGAAAAGACCTTTAAGATCATTGAGTCCAAATGTAAACTGACTACCATGACCACTACAATCTATCACAAAGTGCCACATCTAGATGCTTCTAGAATACCTTCAGGGATGGTGACTCCACCACCTTCCTGAGCAGCCTGTTCCAACGTGCACCACTCTTCAAGCAATGACATTTTTCCTAATATCCAACCTAAACTTCCCCTGGCACAACTTAGGCACATTTTCTCTCATCCTACCGCTAGTTGCTTGAGAGAAGAGACCAACACTGGCCTCATTACAACCTTTTTCAGGTACCTGTAGTGATCTCCCCTTAGCTTTCTGCAAACTAAGCAACTCCGGTTCCCTCAGCTGCTCCTCGTATGACATGCCCTCCAAACCCCTCACCAGCCTTGTTGCCCAATCAGATATATTTGAGTGTTTCCAGTTGGAACTAAAGTGTTCCCTTAAGGCACTGTTCCTTACCCCATCAGAGTTACCTTTCCTGCTGATGGGTGAAAAAAGTGCCCAACACACCACATTGCTGTTTGTTCTCACCTTTTGGGCTTTGTTCAGAACTGCTAGGCTTAGGACTGGCTTTTCATATAATGGTACCTGGTGGTGTAATCACCTCAGTGTTTCTGAAGACTTGGCACTGATGTACCTTTTCATTCATCTTAGTTTTGACATTGTAACTGCACGAAACTCACAGCACATTTTGTGTCTGCCTACCTTGCACACCTTTCATTATTCTATCAGAAAACCTTGGGTCCCTAACTGCTCAGTGCCTACCATCTGCATACCTTTAAGAGTAGCAGAGGAGAAAGTGGAAATTTTTCATTCATACCTACTAGATCATTGAGTGATGCAATGTGTTTTCTTCCACTTGATTCTCATAAACCACTTCTTGAGGAGGGAGAGTAATTGCTTCAGGAAGAGTTTACTGCTGGATGTTTAACCACAATAACATTTTATAAGCTTTGTGATACATTAAAAAGCTCTGTAGGAGGCAAAACTTCTTTGAGATCCTGTGCTGGAAAGATTGCTCCATCAAAACATCTGCCAGTTTTTCCTGTAGCTGGAATGCGTTGGTGTCCCTAAGTGTCTTCTGAACAATGAACTACAGTAATCATGAGCAGTTGGTGCCTGCCTTATTTGCCAGTAGAGAGTGCACAGGTAGTTTTCAGACAAGGCATCTTCCAGCTGAAAAAAAAAAAGATTTTATTTGGAATTATTAGAGAAGTTCAACCACAGGGTAAGAATAATGAGAGGAAACAGTAGAGGAATTTATAAGAAGCTGGGGAGAAGAATTTGGAAAGAAAAGGTCTATGTGGTTTTGTGACGAGGTATAAAAAGCAAATTTGTGTCCAAGGTGAAATAGTAAGAAAGAGTCACGGGAAGCTATGTTACCTTTCCTGAGCAGCTGGCACACAGCCTCCCACTTCTACTCTTTCTCTTCCTGCAGGCACCACTCACCCTCCAGTGTGGCTGAACCCATGCCAAACCATCAGGGTCTACTTCTAATTCTCACACTTTTTTTTTTTTTTTTTTTGTGGACTCTTCCCTCCTTTAGTGCTTTCCCAGACATGTAAGTGTAGAAGTGCTCTCTTTTTCCACTGTGCTACTTGCCTCTTCATATCCATGTATGGTTAAAAACTGGTCAGTAACCTGGGAATGAAGTCATCAGGATTATTTCAAAGCACAGAATTTCAGATCTGAAGAGAAATGTATTTGTCCCTTGAGACCTTTTGTATATTCATAGAATTAAAGAACAGTCAATTGTCTGATTTTATTACCTTTCTTGTTTTACAGGGAATTTAGGGAGAAAAAAAGAACCATAGAACCATAGAATGGTTTAGGTTGGAAGGGACCTCAAGTCTCATCCAGTTCCAGCTGACCTGTGCCACAGACAGGGACATCTCCCACTAGAACATGGCACTCAAGGCTTCATCCAGCCTGGTCCTAAACACCTCTAGGGAGGTTGTGGAGCACAGAATGAGAGAATGTGATCAAAGATCCCGTTGGCTGATTCTGTACTCCACAACCTCCATGGGCAACCTGTACCAGCATCTCACCACCCTCACTGTAAAGAACTTCGTCCTAACATCCAGTCTAAATCTCCCCTCTTCCAGTTCAAACCCACTGCCCCTTGTCCTGTCATTGCAAGACCTTGTCCATAATCCCTCCCCAGCCCTCCTGTAGCCCCCTTCAGATACTGGAAGGCCACTCCAAGGTCTCCTGGAAGTCTTCTCTTCTGCACACTGCAGAGCCCCAACTTTCTCAGCCTGTCCTCAGAGCAGAGCTGCTGCAGGTCTTCGTGGCCTCCTCTGGACTGGCTCCAACAGATGTTGATTTTGAAGGATGGGGCAGCGTGGGGATGTGTTTTGCACAGTATCTGCAAGTGGGGTTTGTGCTGCTCAGTGTCAAAAATAATTGCTTCTGTAGATATTTTCTTGTGGGTTTTTTTTTTTTTTGGTTGTTTGTTTTTTTTTTTGTGGGTTTTGGTTTTTTTGGTTGGTTTTTTTTTTTTGTTTTGTTTTGTTTTTTTTTTTATTGAATTGGCAGTTTCTTACCACAAAGTTTTTCTTTCTTTTCTTTAGGGCTTCATTAGGATGTTCAGCATTGGGTACCTGATCCAGTGTTGCCTTCGGATTCCCTCCACCTTCCGGCATCTGTTTACAAAACCCTCCCGGCTACTTTCCCTCTTCTACAACAAGGAAAACTTCCAGCTTGGAGCTTTCCTGGGGTCTTTTGTCAGTATATACAAAGTAAGCTCACACCACACAGAAATGAGCCACGTGTGGGTTTTGTTTCACTTCTCACAGTAGCAAGAGCTGCTTAATGTTGTTGTTTGCTGCACTATGGCAAGGGCAAATTCTATTGCATTGCAGTAATGAAACTGCCCGTAAAGAAACAGGGTTCCACTCTCTCTGGTGTTTTGGTCATTTCTGAATGAACCAAATGGGTTTTACAGCATGTTACAAAGATGAGGAGATGAGGAGTACTTCAGAGGAAGTGAATTCAGATGTCAAAGGGACTTGCTGCTGCATAAAAACATAGTAGTGCAGATAGCAGTGGTGGCTGCAGTAGCAGCAGCGTTGTTCCAGAGCAGCCATGTGCAGATCTTTGGGGCTTAGACATTTAGAGTTCTTAGTTGGCACTGAAGAGCTGAAGGTTACAGAACTTACATCACGTTCATCTGAGGAGCCACTGCACTTACCACTTGGGTGGTAAAGACAGGTGCAGAGTACTGCAGCTGGGGAGGAATAATAAACTGCACCAGTATAGGCTGGGAGGTGATCTGCTGGAGAGCAGCGCTGTGTAGAGGGACCTGGGAGTGCTGGTGGAGAACATCCATGGCACAGCAATGTGCCCTGGTGGCCAAGAGGCCAATGGGACCCTGGGGTGCATTAAGAAGTGTGTGTCCAGCAGATCAAGGGAGGTTCTCCTCT
>VWZE01020460.1:78170-133930 GCA_013396675.1 Eubucco bourcierii
TTCTTCTTGCATTTAAGTGTACCCAGGAGCTCTCTATTCATCCATGCAGGCCTCCTGGCATTCTTACCTGCCTTCCTCTTTCCTGGGATGCATTCTTCCTGAACCTGGAGAAGGTGATCCATGAACACTGACCAACCTTCCTGGGCCCCCCTTCCTTCCAGGGTTACTTCCCATGGCACCCTGCCACGGAGATCCCTGAAGAGGCTGAACTCTGCTCTTCTGAAACCCAGAGCTGTGATTTTGCTATGCACCCTCCTTGATGTCCTGAGGATCCTAAACTCTACCATTTCATGGTCACCACAGCCAAGGCAACCCTTCAGCTTCACTTCACTCACCAGCCCTTCCTTGTTGGTGAGGACTAGGTCCAGCATAGCATCTTTTCTCTACCACTTGCAGGAGGAAGTTGTCATCAATGCATTCCAGGAACCTCTTAGGCTGATGGTGCTCTGCTATGTTGTCAGGGTGGTTGAAGTCCCCCATGAGGACCAGGGCTTGTGAATGTGAAGCTTCTCCTATTTGTTTGTAGAGGGCCTCATCCACTTCACATTACTGATCAGGAGGTCTGTAGCAGACTCCTACTACGATGTCACCTTCCCCTGCCTTCCCTTTAACCTTTACCCACAAACTCTCCATTTTTGCGTTGGACATCCCCAGGTGGAGCTCCATGGCCTCTAGTCTATCTTTGATGTAGAGGGCAACACCCCCTCCCCTTCTCCCCTGCCTGTCCTTCCTGAAGAGTCTATAACCATCTATCCCTACAGTCCAATCGTGGGATGCATCCCACCACGTCTCAGTGATACCAGTTACATCATAACCCTGGAGACTTGCACATATGTGCAATTCTTCCTGTTTTTTCTCCATGCTCTATAGAGGCATTTCGGTTGTGCCTCTGTTGGAGCTGACTTGCTGGTTGATTTTCCCTTAGCCTGTTCTTTGGTCACTCTTTTCCCAGTCTGTGCTTCAGCCCTAGGGTCAGGCCCCACCTGTCCATGCTGAGACAATAATCTTAAAGATCTTTTCCAACCTAAATGTTTCTGTATTTCTGTTATTGTTTGTGTACCATATCTTCCATAATTTGGGTTGCATTGTTTTTCTTGCAGTTAGAGAGAAACATGTAAGGCAGCAGAGGTTCGACTCTCTGCAAAACATTGGACCACAGTCAAAAAAAATTAAATGCTGTCTGCATTTTAAACCCAAGGAAACTGAATTATGGGCTGGTTTAAAAAGTGTGCATCTTGTCCCTAAAAGCAGTCTAAAATGCTTTGTAGGATTGTAGTCATCATGGTACTGATACTTTCTGTTCCTCTTGCTGTTAGTGTCAGCAAAGATGGGTTTGCAGAAAATGAGTTGATCACTGTAGCCTGGTTTCCTTTTTTCAGTTAGTTTCCAAGTTCCAGTTAATAATTAACTGTTAATTGCAGTTAATCAGTGGTCTTGCAAGGGGTTTATTTTTATGTGGTGCACTGCAGGATACCTTAGTGAGATCCCATCTGTGGTACAGTGTCCTTTGTGGGATGCAGAAATCACTTCTCTCTTTTCATTTAATACATTTCCACGAACCATGGGTTCACCTGGGGGCCACCAAGATGCTTTGAGGACTGAATCATACTATGTGCAAGCAGAAAAAGGCTCAAGGGAGATGTTAATGCTATTTACACCTCTTGGATGTGTGCAGTGTCAGGATGAAAGGCAGTGGGTGCAGGCTGACATACAGGAGGCTCCTAAGAAATGTAGGGAAATAAATGACCCTGCAAGGGGCCCAAACACTGAAGCAGGATGCCCAGTGAGGCCATGTAGACTTCGTTCTTGGAGATGCTCAGAACTCAACTGGACAAGTTCCTGAACTACCTGCTCTAATTATACCTGCTCTTGGTTGGACCAAACAGTCTCCAGTGGTCTCTTCCAGCATAAATGATTCTTTGATGCCTTGAAAATCACGCATGAGAAGTGTGAAGCAACTTGCAGCCGTACCTTGCAGGCTGTCAGGCTAAACTACACAGTGGGCTCTCAGAGCCAGCAGCACTGGGTTGCATCTAAGCAGAACTTGAGCCATTTAGAAGCAAAAAGAATGGAACAGAATTTGCAGGCATAGTGTGGATTTCCAAAGCATGCAGAGGATGAGGCAGATGTGGAACAACCTGGATCATTTGGTAACCTGCAGTCATCCAAATAAACTCTATTCTAATGCAGCCTAAGCCACAGTTGCTTAAATCTGTTCTGGCCTGAACAGCTGTGTGCTGTGTCTGTGTCAGCAAACAGGTTGTTATGCCTTTTACTGTGTCTTTTAATCATATGCAGTTTAACAGAGTTTGTTGGATATATGGAAAAATCTCAAGATGTTTAATGGGCACCTGAAACCAGACTTTATCATGGCAAAGTCTAGACAACTGCAACAAGTGAAGATGTTGTGTGTCAAGGTTAAGGCCGGGCTGGCCACTCGGTGAGTGACAGACTGTCCCAAAGAGGAAGAGAATGGGAATAGGGAGGGACTTACAGACTGGAAAAGAAAGCTGAAACAGCTTTAGTGAAGCAGTAACTATAAAGTGAAATATATAGGAACCCAGTACTGAGCCCAGGACCCGCGATGACAGCTGCATCACCATCACTGCTGATGCTACTGAGCAGCGCTGGCGAAGTTCCAGACTGGACTCAGCGGCAGATGGGAGCTGGATTCTTGAACTGGGTTCAGACTGGGGCTGAAGGCAGAATGGACAAAGTCCTCCTTGGACACCAGACATTGAAGAGTAGGTTTAGCCCTGGTGAATCCCTCAGCTTTATACTGAATATGACCTGTACGAGGTCACTTGTCCTGCCTGCTCCTCCATGCAGCTGCAGCCTTGTGCTGCATTCTCAGCATGGCGAAAAAGACATAGAGGTGACTTTAATCTGCACAGGAGCAGTGTAAGCAGGAGCCTTCCTGCATACCAGTCCTTGGGAGTCACTAAGCATCCAGCACCATCACTTCCAGAAGCAGACACGGTCTGCAGAAGTATGTTGTTCACTTCAGAAGCTGCAGCTGGAAACCGAGCTGCAAAGTAAAAAAAAAAAAAATAACTGAACAAGATTAGTTCTGTTGTAGATGAAACCAGGATGTTATGAATTTGAGATAAGCTTTGGAGTGAGATAGGTATATAAATCAGGTCTGCTCTCTGATTTGGAAAGAAATAGTCTTGGTAAGCTGTGCATTAAAGCACTGAAAGATTTCAGGTGCAGCAAGTTGTGGATACTCTCACACTGCACTCTTGATTCCTATGGCATGCTACGTTCAGTGGCTTGTAGAGGAGTATCTGCAGTCTGTGTGTTAGGAAAGAGACAGGACTAGGGCTGACTCTGCTCTCTCTTCTCCTGCAGGGCACAAGCTGCTTCCTGCGCTGGGTGCGAAACCTGGATGATGAGCTCCATGCACTTGTAGCTGGTGAGTCCATGACAAGAAGCTTATGTTGCCTCTCTTGGGACTCTGCAAATATTTATCTTGTTTGTCCTTCCCTTCCCTTTTCAGACTTTTGTGGTGAAAATAGGACTGTGTATTTCAAGACTGTGTCAAAGTGACAGTGGTATTTCAGGTGGCTTCAAATAAAGAGCTACAATTAAAAGTGTAGGGCAAATTCCATCAAGTGATGTGAGTTTTACCATCAGCTTTAGAGACAAATTATTGTTTGTGCAAATGTGAGCTTGTCTTTTGTTTTCCAACTGTGAAGATGCAAGCTTCAACTACTGACTCTTGCATGTGTGACAGAATACACATTGCTAAGGGTGGGCTCCACAGGTTCCACAGAAGGACACTCTGGCCATGACATTTGTGTGATGTTGCATCCATCCCATATTGGAACTCAGAACTCTCTCTTCCTTCTTGGATGAGAAAGGAAGTTTGATGCTGTACTTCTAAGCACCGGACTTACAGATGTAGTTCAGTATTTCAGAATTCTCTTTTTGTAATGATATAAGCTTTAATTTGATGGGCAGCACAGGAACATCTCTGAGCTTTGTTGCAGCGATAGAAAGCATAACTTAGGCAGCATCTGTTAGCTGGCAGACTTCAATAGCAAGAGCAAATCACAACCTTAATACTTTTGTTTTCTAATTGTTACAGGGTGTCTAGCAGGAATTTCTATGATGTTTTACAAAAGTACTACTATCTCTATGTATCTGGCATCCAAATTAGTAGAGGTAAGTCATTATCCTTATGGCAGAGTTCTTAATTCCATCTCTTTTTCAAAGCAAGAACATGAACTGCTTTGTCAGGCAGCTCCTGTTCAGTGCCAAGCTGTGCAGTGGTGGAGTGGTTCGGTACGAGTGTGACAAGAGGCAGTGCTACTCTGTGCTCTCATTTCTTTCTTATTTTCTTTTCTGTAACTCATTTTAGAAGTCCTTTATCCACCGTTTTCCATGTATATTTCCACAAATTTTTTTACTCTCCTGATAGCCCTTTGCTTTGTAGCCTTTGCAGTTGTTAAATCTGAGAGCTCCAAGAATGTCTGTTTTGCCAGAAACATAAATCAAAACTAGTCCTTAATTGCAGCTTTATTGCCAAAAGCTACAGCTTAACTTCCTGCCTTTGTTCCCTAATTTTGGCATTCAGCAGTCTAAGATAACTCAGAATAGCTCAGGTTTTAGTCTATAGCTGGAATTATTGGTCAGTGTGCTTCAGCTGATTGGATTCCCAGATTTGCAGTGACTTCATTCCAATTACTATTTTCCAGGCTTGAAATATTTCTATGAACTTGATAAAATTAGGAGCTCAGGTTAAAATAAAATTAAATTAAAAATTAGTTTACATAATTTGGGTATATGAATTTTACTTTGCTAACTAACTTTTGATTTCTTACTGTGATTTTTCCACAAAACTGGGACTTGGTCATGGTTGTTTCCCCACTGAGTAAGCTGAGAGAATTCTCTTGCTGTGCATCATCCCTGAATCACAAAGCAGACCTGCAGACCTCAAAGGCCTCCTTCCCTGGTGATATTTATCTACCTCCATTACCAGAGCAGAATCCATTTCAAAGAATGTAAAGAGAAGGAACTTTTTAAATCATAAAATGAGACGTAGAAAAGGAAGCTATACTCTGCTTATTCTTGCTGCTTATAATGCCGCATCAGGCTCTGAAGGTAGTTCCCCTATTGGTTATGTAAAATCTGAGTTACCCATACTGGCTTAGAGCACTAGTTGTGAAAAAAGCAATATTGTCTTGCATTACTGATGGTTTTTTCTGGACTTTGAGAGCTTGTGGCTACAGTGAAGTAAGAAAAGTGCTGTGTGTCCTTTCTCTTCTCTCTCTGTCTCTTTTTTTTAACTACTTTTATCATCTTATGCAAGCCAAGGGTAACTGACCAGAGAGGCGTGTGCTGCTTTGGAAGGTCAGGCTGTGCTCAGGAAAATAAACTCTACATGTTTGCTCAGAAAGGAAAGTATGTGATTTCAAGCTGTTTAAGAACAGTGAATATTCACTTTGTTGGAATAGTTGCTGCATTGTCTCTTGCTTTTGTAAAATGAAGAATTCAACATAGCAAACTTTGCCTTTCTTTCATCTGCAACTTCTGTGCTACCTTCTAGCACCCAAGCCTTTTCCAGGTCCTGGTTTATACACCAACAACCTTTTATTCTCTTTATCATGAGTAGTTTCTCTAAGCTATCTCACAGTCCTATGTGTGGAGGTACACAAAAATGTATGAGAATACATTAGTCATGTTGACATAGCTTTTTATTTTTTGTTTTACCTTTTCAAAGTACTGTGTCATTTATTTTGTTTCATTTGGCATTTCTTGTGTGTTTTTATAGACTATCTATTTCAAAGGCATTGAAGCAGGGAAGGTGCCCTATTTTCCTCATGCAGACAGCATCATCTATGCCGTTTCTACAGCAATATGCTTTCAGGCAGTAAGTATATTCCCTTCTAACAGAGCCTGAAGTTCTTTTTGTTTGAGTCAGATGTCGAATGGAATGGAGAAGCACCAAGCCGCAGTGATACAGAGCAGGTGTTGTGTTACAGTGATTCCAGCAAGAATCCGTGAATCTGGGCTCCTGCATCCTGCTTTTCAGTGTCACAGTGGGGAAGTCACTTCTAGGACTCAAATTCCTCATATGCATATAGCTGAATACCTTACACAAAACACTGAGCTCTTGGGAGAAGATCTCAAAAGGCATTGCAGGAGAAAATGAACATAAGCGTGTAGGCTTTCCTGAGCCTGTGTCCAGACTGTTCCTCCAGGAAACAATAGATTGTAGTATTTTATGCTTTTCAAAATCAACTAATAGTTCTTACTTTCAGCTAACTTGAGTGCATGTTGCCTATTTGAAAGCACTGCAAAAACTTGTAAACTCTGAACTTTGATGTTTGAAACAAGCTGCAGTTAGCATCTCCTGCACTTTGCAAGCCAATTTACGTGCCTTTGCCCTCACTCCTTTTATTGGCTACATCAGGGAAAAAAGCTTCTTTTCACTGAGGCTTAAATTACTGCGCTGCTGCATCTCTCCACTACATCCTTCTGCTGAGCCATCCTCATTTATGTTTTCTGGATATTTATAACTATATGTGGCTTTTGTATCCCTCAACAAAGAGACTACAAAATAACCTTAAAGCAGTCTTCTGTTTTGTGCTTAGCAGGGCAGTCCTGCTTCTGCTCATTGTTCCTATATGTTCGGGAATGTCTCTCCTTCTAGTGTTAGCATCAATGTGAACTGATATTTTAGAGCTTGGGATGCGCCTGAAGGTCTGCAGCATCAAAATCTCTAAACTGCTGTTGGCAAATACCATTGTATGAGACTAACAGAAATAAAGTTTATATGAGAAAAGAGGAAAGGTTTTTCATTACTCACTAATTGGAAAAGGGATCCAAGACTAGAAATAAATTGCTAGGTTTAGGGAGGAGGAAGGAAGGTGAAAATTGTGAAAAGAACCTATGCTGATATGGTTGTTACTTACTATATTCATAAGTGACCTGGAAAAGCAATGAAATAGAGAGAAGACAAAGATTTGGGTTACGTAAGATTAGTTAGGAGAGGTAAGATGAAATACAAAGATGGCTGACTACAGGAAATGGTAGATCACAAAATAGAGCGAGTGGAGAGTAAAATAGCAGGTGAATTTGCCAGCCACACATGCAAAATCAAATGTAGAAATAGTTAGGTTATTGTTGCTTAGTCTGAAATGACATCTAAGTTAATTGCCACCACTTTTGAAAGAGTCTTCTGGGAATGTCACATTGTGCTGGTTGTGATCATACAGAGTATCACATTCAGCTGAGTGGTTTGTCTGCTGACAGTGCTGGATCCTGGCACACAGCTGCTTTGATTCATGAGTCATTAGGTAGTTTTTCTTCAATTAAAATACTTCTGTGTACTTATTTCCATAACTACTCTTTGAGTGGTTTTGACAATGTGATGTAGCAGGTGAAGCTTTTGCCTGATACAGTCTCCTGGCTCTGACAGAATCCTTTCCTTGCAGGCTGTCATGGAAGTTCAGAACTTGAGACCATCATACTGGAAATTTCTTTTACGACTAACAAAGGGCAGGTATGTAACAGGGGTGTGCCAGGGCTCGTCTAAACACTTCCTCCATCGCGTTTGCCCTTCCCTGGTGCTCGCTGTCAGCAGCAGAGCAGTAGCAGGATACACAGGCTGACTGCCTCAGTACTTGCTTTGCTTTTCAAATGGTTGCCAGTCCACTTGCAGTTCTTTGCTGCTGAAGTGACACCAGCAGGTTTAGTCTAGTGACAGAAGCAAAAACTTCAGTCTCACTGAGACGGTTTAGCAGGTGAATGTCTTGAAAGCATTTTTTACCTTTGGAGGGTGAAATGCTTCCAGTTTACAGTCAAATGTGAAGCATCTGGTAAACAACTAAACAGCTGAGGCAATTGCTTGCTGTGTGCTATTAGTGCCTGTTCAGAAGCATTACTAGAAATAACTGAGATAAGAAATACAGAAATTACTAGAAATGTAAGAGCACTTCCTAAGAATACCTTGAAGATGCAATAGTTTTTTAATCAGAGATCTATTTCAGCTGGGACAGGAATTATTTTCCTTGGAAAGCCAGTGCCAGATTGCCAGTGATTTTAACCATACATCTACACTGCATTGTGATTTAGCCAAAGGCACACTGCTACGCTGATGGCAGAAGCAAGCATCCAAATCTTGGTATGGAATGGGATTGTAAAATATAAAGTCCATCATGACAGTGAGCTCTCCAGACTGTACAGAGGTGCAGTTCCTGCAGCATATTGGACCTGCACTCCCCATGGCACATACACTCTTAGCTGGACATGATGTGACTGAATAAATGGCTGGACGTAGTGGGAAGCTTGCCTTGAGATGCCTGGAAGCAGTCTGCAGGCAACCTCTGAGGCTGTGCAAACATGATATGGGGGATGATGTCACTCCAGATGTCCAGTTTTGGCTGCGTTTTTCCTCTTGTGCTAATCCTAAGATTTCTTTAGTTGAAAGAGAGGAGGGAAGAGAAGTCCTGTTCTGCTCATTTATTTTATCTGAAGTAAATCTCTGTAAGAGTAATTTTGACACTCTCCATAGAGGTAGATTCTTGACATTTCACAGGTCTTTCTCTCAACAATTTTCAGGAGTAAAGAGGTGGAAGTAAATTGTAACACCCATAAAATTCTCATTCACACTTGCGCAGGCATGGCCAGAGTTTGTGAGACTGGGGTGAGAGAAAAAAAGAGGAGTAGTATATTTTGGTTTGGCTTTTTTTAGTGAAGTTAAAACTAGAAAAGACTCTTCTTTTCCCTTTCCCACAGGGTGTGCTATATAAAGTGTATCTACACAAAGCACTATCAATCAGCTTTGTCAGTTATGCACATCTAAAATACTTGATTGCAGCATTAAAAACTTGTAGCATATAAACAGTGCAGGCTGAAGTCTACACTTTGAAGATTTGAGCAGTCTTTCATGACAAAAAAATTTATAAATGCATAATCATAGAATGGTAAGGTTGGAAGGGACCTCAAAGATCATCCAGTTCCAACCCCCTGCCATAGGCAGGGACACCTCCCACTAGTACAGGTCACTCAAGGCCTCCTTCAACCTGGCCTTGAACACCTCCAGGGAGCAGCTACCTCCCTGGGCAACCTGTGCCAGTGTCTCACCACCCTCACTGCAAACAACTTCTTCCTAACATCCACTTTCAATCTCCCCTCTGCCAGTTTAAAACCATTGCCCCTTGTCCTGGCATTACAAGACCTTGTCAATAGTCTATTCCCAGCCTTCCTGTAGCCCCCTCCTGATACTGGAAGGCTACTCTAAGGTCTCCTGGAAGCCTTCTCTTCTCAGAGCAGAGCTGCTGCAGCTCTCTGACCATCTTCATGGCCTCCTCTGGACCCGCTCCAACACTTCCATGTCCTTCCTGTGCTGAGGGCTCCAGAACTGCACACAGGACTCCAGGTGGGGTCTGAGGAGAGCAGAGCAAAGGGGCAAAGTCCCCTCCCTTGCCCTGCTGCCCACACTGCTCTTGCTGCAGCCGACCACTCAGTTGCTGTCTGGGCTGCACTCACACTGCTGGCTCATGTTGAGCTTTTCATCAGCCCAGACCTCCAGATCCTTTTCCTCAGGGCTGCTCTCAGCCGTTCATGGAATCATAGAATCAGAATCATAGAATGGTTTGGATTGGAAGGGACCTTGAAGATCATCTAGTTCCAACCCCTTGCCAGGGGCAGGGACACTTTCCAGAGTATCAGGTTGCTCAAGGCCTTGTCCAACCTGCTCTTGCAATATTCAGGGAAGGGGAAATCCACCTCCCTGGGCAACCCACTCCAGTGTCTCACCACCCTCACTCTAAACAATCGCTTCCTGATACCCAGTCTCAGTCTACTGACTTGCAGCTTCGGTCGTATCACTTCTTGCTTGTCCTATCACTACAAACCTTGTAAAAAGTCTTCTCCCAGCTTTGTCCTAGGCCCCCTTCATGTGGTGGGAGTCTGCTGTAAGGTCTGTTTTTGCAAGAGTGAGTGAATAATCTGTTGACTCTCTCCTCTCTCTTCTTTTTCAGGTTCGCTCTCATGAACAGGAAAGTTTTAGATGTATTTGGCACTGAAGCATCTAAGAACTTCAAGGATTTCACACCTAAGCTTGACCCGAGATACACTGTGGTACCACCAGATCTGCCACTGGAGCTGTCATGAGAGCAGCAGTAAATCTCGTCGTTGGATGCGATCGGCACTTTGTCACGTCAAGTTAATTAACAGTCTTATGTAAGGAGGAGGCTTTGGGCTCCACTTCAGTATTATTTCAATGAGAAATGCTTTTTACCAATCAAGAACACTGAGACTTTGCAGGAAAGTGTGGCTTAGTGATTAAGCTCCTTCTGTACACAGAAAATATTTCTGGACTTCTGTAGTTGGTTGACAGTGTGATAGATTCCTGAATAAACTAAACAAATGAGTCCTGTGTTTAGAGAAGTGAGACGTAAACATCCATCGTCGTTGCAAAACTTCTGTAGTTCATACCATTAGAGTATTTCTTGGCAAAAATAAAAAGTTAATTCCTCATTTTGCAAAGGAGGACACAAGGCATAGTACAGGTCCACAGATTTACGTGATCTTGAAACTACTACAGTCAGGTGAAAATGCCTCCTTGGCTTTCTAAATCATCACTGATTTATCTCAGAACAGCCGCTGCCTGCTCCTTGTGTAAAGTTAAAGTAGTTTTATATGGCTATGGCTGCAAAATAAGGCATTCCTTAGGAAGAGAAAATGCATATTAATTGAGAAATCACATTCCAGGGCTGTAAATCCCACTGGCAGTACAGATAACAGACTAGGAAAATAAGGCAGCAGTACCAGCGCCTGCTGCGCCGCGAGGAGCCGCGGGGTGTGGCGGCCAGCATCTGCCAAGTGGAAAATGACAAAACCAGCAGAGGAAGGAATGAAACGTTCCAGCCTCTCAGATGGTGCTGGAAACAGCAGACAGTTACAAAAATAAAAGAGCCAAGAACAAAACAACAAGAAGAAAAAAGAAATCCCCCAAAATACACTGAAATGAAATGTTTATTTTTAAAGGGCTTGACATTGTCGCTGTAGATGGCACTGAGCTGTTTGTCGAGCTGCGCTGCCAGGCAGCATTCCCAGCCTGCCTTAAGAGAGAACCAACCCTGAGGTTAGGCTGCCACCAGACAAAGGTTCCGACTATCATATTAATAGGACTTTTTCCTTCTACTCCATAAAGAGTGGTTCACCCTGGGCCTATCAGCTAGCCATGGCTTGGACAGTGACATTCAGTTTAACTGGCTCTCGATGCAGATACTGCTGAACAAATTCCATCTCATTTTTACCTGCAGATAAAGAGTTTGTGATCCGAGCGAGACCTTGGCGTGCTGATTGGTTTGTTGGCTTTGCTTTTGCTCTAGGGGGCTTTGTTATGTTAGAATCCACTCAGGTGATGCTGAGTGGTGTGGCTCTTACCCCACAACTTAATGACCAGGTGAACTAAGTTTGACATTCAGCTGAAAAGAACCCAGGAATGGAAACTGCAGTAGGTTGCATGAATAGTAAGAAATAAACAAAAGAGAGAGAGAAGGAAATTGGTGTTGTATTGAAAGCCCTTGTCAGATAGTATGAATTGGGTTAATTACTAGAGTCCTTGTCTTGTAATGCTGTAATCCTACCCCAGCCTTAATCATATTTTAATTCCTATTAGTTTGATTTCTTATTGCTGAATACGCAGTAATTTTTAACAGATTCACAGAGAGATCATGAAGTTTGTACCAATCTGTGCACAAAATCTCCTTCTTCAGCTACTGTAACAGGGATGCTGTTTGTCGCTGTTACTACAGGTGCTTGGTTCTGTGGAAGAGCAGTCGTCCAAGTTAGCGTCAGTAACATTCTGCAAGCTACTTTGTATGCAATATTATATTGCTTAAAATACATTGGAATTCCTTTAAAGGAAGTAAATGTTGATTCAACAAGAACTGTAAAAGGATCATAATAGGTTTGTAGTCACTGGAACGTGGTCTAAAATACTTGACGTTGTAAAGTCTAAGAAGCTATATATATTTTAAGTAATAGGCTAGAACTCACACAACTATATTCTGAATACTTCCTAGTGTAGCTCTGTACCATTCTCAGCCTTCAAGGCATTTTATGGATGGAATAAATTTCTTCACTGGAATGACAATTGTGATTGTTTCTCTGTATGAACTCGAGAAAATTCCAAGTACTACATCTCAGCAGCTGAAAACAGTTTTTTATCTCCGTTTTCTTGCTTCCAAAATTCACGGTCTGTGTTTGGAGTTGTTTTTGTGTAGTATAAAAAGAAATTTAAAGTTTTTAAATTATTTTTTATTAAAATCAATTATATGTAAGAGAACAAAGGAAAAAAAAATTAAAGTCCTAATGTTTTTCCCAATAATAAACAGTTGCTGCTTGAAAAAGTGATTTTTTGTCTGTTTTGTTGTTAATGTTGAGACGTGGGCGAAGTAATGCTCAGTGGTGAAGGGCTACCGGGAGCGTGCCTGAGCGCTTCAGTTGCACCTATTTGTTACCAGATAAAGGTGCAACATGGGGAGAGGGAAGAGGTAATGCCAGAGCAGCTCAGCCAGCAACTTCAGCTCTGCACGTCCACGTGCACAGCACAGTCTGGCGTTATCTGATGTTTCCCTTTCTGCACAGATTGAGCCCCATGAGGGCAGTGAGGAGCTGCATGCCTCCAGCCTCTGCCTGCCACACAGGCAGGCAGCTGGGCTTCCTGCAACTCAAGTGGCATTTCCTACCACTTGGTGTGGCACAGCTGTTTGGTGTTTGAACATAGGATGGGTGTCTGTTTGATCACGTTCAACGAGCTCTTACAGAAGTTGATTTTGTAAAGGGCAGAGTTGCTTAGGAGGTGGTGGGAAGTGGTGGATCAACCTGAAATACCAAATTCCTTCAGGCAGAGCTTTGGGTGTCCTTGGAGAGGGTGCGTGGTTGGCAGATAGTGGTTGGCTCCCTGCAGGCATTGCAGGAGAGAGGGCTGAGAGCTGCTCCCAGGAATCGGGACCAGATATGTCTGTGCAAAGGAATTTTCCCACCTTTCCTTGAGACTGTTTTTACAGCCGCAGCTCTTCTCTGCTGCCACCCATCCCGCTCTTACCACACCACTTCCTGTGTGTCTCACTCACTCCGTGGTTGTAGTTCCTGTCTTGCACCCAGACCCCCGTACTAAGTGCATTGCTTGTTCTTGCCCCAGTTTCTCTTCTTTTTTCATCCCTCCTTCTCTCCTGCACAGCCCAGTGGCATTAGTCCCCTGTCCTCGGTTCTGTCTGACAAGCTCAGCTTGCATCCCTTGGATGCCTCCTTTGTTTTCTCTCCCAGAACTGCTTCTTCACTGGCAGCCAGGGAAGCCCTGCCCCAGTCCGAGGCATGGTCCCTTGCGTGTCCCAGCTTCTGCTGCTGCCCTTGGGTTTTGGTATTCAGAATTCAGGAGCCCACCTCTAGAATTCTCCCCTCCCAGCCCAAAGTGCAAAACCCCAAGATGAAGGCTGTGGTTGTTTCATCTTCTGTACTGGATAGTCACTGATATCCTTTGCCTGCCATCCTTTGGCTCATTTTCAAGCCACAAGAGATTGCTGCTGTTGCAGACTGCCGTCACTTATTCCCAGTCCTTGTTGGAGGTGGTGATGAAGGTGTTGACACCTGCCACTGGGATCCACTGAAAGAGAAGATACTTACATTTACAGAATCATTTTACTTCTAGTAGAAGACTGAGATGAGTGCAGATTAGGTGGATTCCCATGTGATAGATTCTTCCAGCAGTGAGAATATGAAGGCACATGGAAAATGGAGCTTTAAGAGAGCAAGGAACGACTGCAATGATTTGGTTTTATTTGTTACAGGTCATGCCACCTCGCTTCACAAGGAAGGTGAATAGGACGTGCAGACCATTTGGATGTAGACAGAGTGATTTCACTGGTGAAGGTAAAAGCTGGAGCTCCCTTGTTGTGCCTCAGGAGCCCTGCCTTCTGCAGGTGGCATGTCTCCAGGCAAAGCTGTTCTTAGAAAACAGCAGAGCCTGTTGCTGTGTTGGGGAAGCTCCATGCTCCCCATGATTTCCTAGTGACAGTAGGAACCAAAGTGCCTTCCCAAACATGGACAGCCTGTTCCAGTGGCTTCCCACACCTTCCAGAGCCAACCTGAGACTTATGCCTCAACTGTCTTAGCTGGGGCATTTATGAAAACTGTCAGTAAGGCTTAAAGACAATTTTCAGGAAACTCATTAGGTTGATCCCTTTGAGAGTTTTCCTCCTTCCCTTGGTCTTGCATTTGTCTGTGGGAAGGAGTTGTAGGTGCTTGATGACATCCTGGGCAGAGGTCTGTTGTGATCTGAGCTCAGCCTTTTGCTTGACAAGGTAAGAAGTCCGGAGATCTTGTGTGAAAATGTTTCTTTTCATATCTACCAGAGGAAAATCTTTCTGAACAAATTGTGCTGGTGTGGGTGTGCAGTGACAAGGCAGAAGAGGAAAGGAAGAAAATCAGTGGTGCTGAAACTCAGCTTTTACTTTGTCTAGGATTATTTTCCATGTGGAGCAGAGGTAAAGCCCAGGCTCTCTAGATCAGAGTCCTTGTCACCATGCAGAAGAAACAGGAGCAGGAAGAGGGCAGAATGCAGCTGGGGCCAGCTGAATGATTTTGAAGGCCACAGCTTTGTGCCTAAATGCTAACGTGAGGTTTCCATTTCCAGATCCATGTTTCCGCATGGTGAGCCTTTCATCAAGCTGAGCAGTGCTTCCCTCCCTTGGCCCCTTGCTCTCACCCAGCTGACTGCAGCCCTTGCAGGTGGCTCAGTTTTAGGGAGGGTCTCACAGGCCTCTTGCAAAGCAAACTACTTCTTGCACTTCTTTGAGGACACAACAGAAGCATTCAGCACTTTCCCCTGATCTAGAGAGTTTCATGCATTATTTTTTAGTAGAAGATCCTGATGTAGATACAGTAATATTTGAGGAAAGGATTTTTTTTCCCTCCTCCAAAAGGAGCCTAAAATTGCAATGGTGGATGCAGTGGTGGAACCAGCCGGTGCTTGGACGCATCACCCACTCAGCTGATAGAGTTTGTCCTTCCATCTCAATCAAACACAACATTAATTTTCTCCAACAGAGCCCTCTGAGTGTGGCAAGCAGAAACGTGAATTAGAGCTCACTTTGATCTTAAGGACTTATTTCTTTCCCCATGGCACCGGCCAGGGAGTTTTCCACTTGCTAATTGAAACAGAGAATGATCTCAAGCATTTTAAATATTAATGCCAAGGCTTTACCCAGGGTGGGAAGGGCTAGTTGGAAGTCCAGGAGCACTGTTAATCTTCTCATGCCGGTGAAATCCAATCAATGTTTTTTTCCCCTCAGCTGCCACAACAGAGACATGAAAACCACTGCCATGGGTGTGAGGGCAGGAGCTGATGGGCCCCTTCCCAGGGCTGCCTGAAGGTTACAGAAGAGCTGATGGCACAGGGTCAGGGACAACAGCAAGGCTTTCTTCTGTCTTTTGTTACTATTTTACAGAGAGGAGGTCTGCAGGAAGGGTATTGCGGGAGCAGTTCCAGAGGAGAGCAACGAGAGTGGTGAGGGGGCTGGAGGGGAAGTCTGACAAGGAGAGGCTGCGAGGCAGCTGGGGTTGTGCAGCCTGGAAAAGAGGAGACTTAGAGGGGATCTTAGCACTCTCTACAACTCCCTTAGAGGAACTTGTAGTCAGGTGGGGGTCAGGCTCTGCTCCCAGGCAACTTGTGACAGGATGAGAGGGCATGACCTGAAGCTGTGCTAGGGGAGGGTTAGGTTGGATGTCAGGAAGCACTTCCTCATGGAGAGGTGATCAGGCACTGGAATGAGCTGCCTCCAGGAGTCACCATCCCTGGAGGTCTTTAAGAAAAGATTGGATGTGGCACTTGATTGGTAATGTTATAGTGTTGGGTTATAGACTATATATTGGACTTGGTGGTCTTGGAGGTCTTTTCCAGCCTCAATGATTATGATTCTGTGATTCTGTGGCAGCTTTTGACCGACTGAGATGAGCTCTGACTTCCTCTACAGCACCATGTTTGGAAAGTCTCCAAAGAAGGAGACTCAACAACCATTCTGGGCAGCCTGCTCCAGGGCTCTGTCACCCTCACTGTAAAGAAGTTTCTCCTCATGTTAAGGTGAAATTGCATTAATTTGGACTCTGCAACCTGGAGAGTCTGGAAGCCAAGGCTTCCAGGAGGCCTTGGATTGACCTTCCAGCATCCGAAGGGGGCTACAGGAAGGCTGGGGAGGGACTATTGACAAGGTCTTACAGTGACAGGACAAGGGGCAGTGGGTTTGAAGTGGCAGAGGGGAGATTGAAACTGGATGTTAGGAGAAAGTTCTTTGCGGTGAGGGTGGTGAGACACTGGCACAGGTTGCCCAGGGAGGTTGTGGAGTGATCAAAGATTGCATTGGGTGATTCTGTGCTCCACAACCACCCTGAAGGTGTTTAGGACCAGACTGGATGAGCCCTTGAGCAACCTGTTCTAGTGGGAGGTGTCCCTGCCTATGGCACACGGGGTTTGGAACTGGCTGAGCTTTGAGGTCCCTTCTAACCTAAACCATTCTGTGGTTCTATGATACCTTCTCTGTTTCAGTTTGTATCCACTGCTCTTTGTCTTATTGCTTCTGACCAGCAAAAAGAGCTTGGCCCCATCCCCTTGGCACCCACCCATCAGATATTTGTACACATGGGTATGATCTCCTCTCAGTGTTTTCCAGACTGAGCAGCCTCATCTCCAGTAGTGCCTCCCAAAAAGTGTAGTCCTATTTCTGTACCTTCACCTGTTCCCTCCACATATTTCTTTTGCCCTGTGCTTTGTGTGTGCCCCACCATGCTGGAAATGTTATTTCCCCAGGAGTAAATGAAGCTCCAGGAAGCTCTTGGCCTGGGATCTGCTATGGGTGTGCACTGGTCCCCTGTGTAGACCTCCTGGCTGCAGCCCCAAGCAATCATTAATGCAGTTTTCTGCAATTTCAGTCAAGTGCAGTCTGTCATCAGGGTGGCTTGGAATGGGACTTTGCTTGTTTGCTTTTGGGAGGGAACTGTGGAGCTCTGTCACAACTGCTGTTGTGTCTGCAAACCCAAATGTTCTTCTGCTACAGGTGAGTGGATTTTGCCTTGACTGCACCTTTGGAAGCCTGTGGCCTTGATCTTCCAGCTGACATGGCAGGGGTGAAGGAGAAATCCAGCTGGGTTTTTTACATCAGTCCAGCTGCATCCTCCACAGGGCCACACTAATAGCAAGGAGGTGTCCTGTAGATCATTCCTCTTTACTCAGGTGGCCACTGATACAGCCACAGTGTCCAGTGAAGAGTAACTCTTTGCTGCTGGTTCTGAGAGCAGAGCAGTATTGGTCAAGTGTGGGGCACCAGGGAAGTGAAAAGCTGGAATCTGAGTTGGTAATTCTACCTCATGCTTCCAAGCTTCAAGGAGCAACTCTCATACGTGTTTCTCTGGGTGGAATCAGCAGCAGAACAACTTTGTTTGCCCACTCACTGCCTGCTGAAATCAGAGCAGGAAACAGGCAGCCTGCAAGAGCTCCAGAGCGTTAAATTCAAGGCCACTCACCACTGCAGGCTTCCTCAGACACTTGGGAGTCTTTCTCAGGGAGCTATTGGAATCAACCAAGGACTGGGCTGATTATATCAGTCCTGGGGAACTGAACTGCTGCTGTCTGAGACATCCCTGACAGCCTCCTACAATCTACAACAGCTAGAGCTAAGCTGCACTGATGCAAAACTTCCTCCTCTCATAGTGCTCTTCGCCTGTTGGCCTGCCTGGAAACTTACCTCTCCACAGTCTCCAGTGACCATCTGCTTTCTGAGCACAACCTCCAGCTTCACATTCCCTGCTTTGTAGCTCCTGAAACAGAGGGAGCCTGAAAAAAAAATATCATTTGCAGTTCTTCTGTGGGAAGCCATATGCTGAAGCCTTCCTTGCCCCACCTGAAGCTTCTACTCACCTGTGGGACTCCCTTCAACCACAGTATTCTCATTCAACCCCATGGTGTCCTGCAAGGCTAATAGACCTGGCTTGCCCCACCCTTCTGCTGATGGGGGAAGCAAGCAAGCCGTGGTTTCACCTAACATGGTCAGTTTTGCAAATGCCATTCTGGTTGGTGTATCTCTGTGCCCAAAGCAGCCTTTGCACTCAGGCAAGTAATATAAACTGAGCTAAGTTGCAAGCAGTTGTGCTTCTGCCTCATGGAGCTGCCTCTGCCTCACAGAGCTGCTTCAGTGTGTCCTGCTCTGCTCAGACAACCTGCTCTGCCTCACTGCTCTCAGCTTGGACAACCTGCTCTGCTCTGCCTCGTGCTTCAGACCAGCTTAGCCCTGATGTTTTGGGCTTCAACTACTTGAAACCTTAAGTGCCTCAGATTTACAAGGAGAAGGCATTAAGTGCCTCACAGCATGGCGAGAAGTGCCACCGACATTGTGCTCTCTGCACATCTGCAAGAGATCTGCCTGCACCTCTGCAAACCTCTGTGCCAGGAGGAACCAGGATCAGGCCAGAGGTTGTCTGCCTCTTTCCCAGTACCCAGGACCTGCTAGAGCCTGGGAAGGTCTAGAAGCCTCTCAACAGCTATCAAGACACTGAGCAGCTCCAACACTGCCACAAAGGAGCCAAGGAGTATCTCTGAATTCTACTCCACCACTGTGAGTAGCACAGAGGTTTCCTAGGGCTCCAGGCTGCCTTTTATTTGTAAGTGAGGCAAAGCCATTTGTGGTTGAACATTTTCCATCCTTGTGAAGATTTTTCTGACCGAATTAGAACCCAGATTTAACTGTTATATATATAGTTTATGGGTGGGGCTTTTGGGAAATAAAATAACTAGTTATTATATAATTCCTGCCTCATTAACTGCTCCAACTAAATCAGATGGTGACCTCCAGCTGCTGGTTATCTTCATCCCTGCTCCAGGGCATGTAAAATCCATAAGTGATCCAATGGGGTGAGCTCAACCTTTTAGCTCAGCTGGGAACAGCAGTGGTGGGGCTGCTTTCTCAGCCAAAGATGTGTTTGGCCCCAGAGCTGCCTTTGATCTGTTTGTAGGCAGAGGTGCTGGATAGGAATTACTGCTTGCTCCAGCAATCACAATACCACTCAGCATGGGATTAATTTTTGATTCCATGAATTACTTTGAAATTATTTTGCTTTAATAAGTTGGGGTGGGAGGAGAATATTCTCACAGAGGTGAAAATGAGTCCAGATAAAACAGCATGTGGAGCAATGCAAAGTCATTTTCCTGGGAACCAAGGGCAGCTGGGTCCTTAGCTCAGACCCTTAGATCAAATCTTTCTTTGAGCTCTCAAGTTTTAAAAATAGTTGGTGCTATTACAGTGACCTTTTGCTTGCTGTGTTGGGAGATGTTGCCCAAGAGCTTATGATTTAAGCACTTTATACCATCACACAGAAGAAAGATGTCTCTCCATTCCTGTACACCTCCTCCTGCTGCAGATGAGAGCACAGATTAGACTCACAGAGGACTAAGGAGTCTCATTCTCATGCTTCAGCCTCACGTCACGGTTGTCAATGTCCACCCCAGTTGCAGTTGCACTTCATGTGCCATTTCCAAATGTGAACACCTCTAAGTACATTTTGTGATGCTGCTTCCCCTGCAGAGATGTCCTCAGCTGTGACAGTACTAAGCAACCTCCTCTCTCCCACATATCCCAGGACCTGCTGGCCATGTATTGCTTGGTCTTGGCCAGTGCATGCCAAGGCGCTTGCTAATGGCTTAGCACTGAGAGCCTGCCCAGTCCATCCTGGCATGCATCAGTGCATGGGTACTTAGGAAGAAGTTCTTTGCAGTGAGGGTGGTGAGACATTGGCACAGGTTGCCCAGGGAGGTTGTGGAGCACAGAAGCACAGAATGTGATCAAAGATCACATTGGGTGATTCTGTGCTCCACAACCTCCCTGGAGGTGTTCAACCTAAACCATTCTATGGCTCATGCTATGATTCTATTGAGCCCATGCTTGGAGACGACAGGGCTTCCCACACTCCCTAGCACTGCCATGGGGCAGCTGCTTTGCTCACTGCAGGGCAGAAGATGACAGGAGGGGCTCAGTGGGGAGTCATGACTCTTAGCCAGCAGGTCGGCAAAGATTTTCTTCTGAGATAGAAGTGTAAGTCCCCATGGGACTTGTCAAGGCAGGGCTGTGTCCTTTGTTTTCACAGGAAGTCTCTGCTTCCCAGCCACCCCTTAGTGCTGCTTCAAGGGAGGAAAGTGAGTCATGGAGTTTCCTATTGGCCTGGGGAGATAGGCAGAGGAATTGCTAGAGACGGACCCTGCCCAGACAGTGCAGCGCCTGGCAGCAAGGAACAGGGCAAAGTGCTCTCAGACTCATTAGTGTGGCTGCAGATTAACTGCCTGGACTAGTAAAGATGTTTCCCTTGTGGGCAATCATTTTAGGAGGGGGCAGTGCCGCTTTGTCACGGGCTGGGTTTTAGGCAGTGTGAGATGCATTTTATAGCTCTAACTTCTGTAGTGTGCTGCTTGGATGAAGCAGGGGAGGAACCAGATGTGTGTGGAGTGAAGGTGGTTGTGCCCATTTCCTCCTGCTCAGTCCTCAGCCTGCTTTCTGCAGCTCACAGCAAATGGACTGGGAAGGTCACAGCCTGACATTTATTTTGCTGATGGAGCTCTACTAACCATGGTCCCTGCTGCATGGAGGCTGCACCAGCCAGGCTGTCCCAGGCAGGGCCCGCCACAGGGCTTCTGCAGCGGCGTCCTGAGGCAGGAGGTGAATCCCTACTCTCCCTCCCTGGCCAGAGCAGATTTTACCAGAGGTGATACCAAGGATAGAGCTGCCTCCTGCAGCACAGAGGGAGCATGTTCATTTTCCAGAGTGATGTGAGGACATACTGCAATGCCCAAACACTTAAGTCTGGTGGTGTTTTGTCTTCCAAGCAGCTCTCTCTGCTCTCGTCAGCATCCTTTCAATGCTCCTTCTTTAAACAAACATACTCTTTCTTTTGCCTTTAAGTTCAGGAAATGAAGGAGAAGAACAAGTCATTACCATGTGAGGGTGTAAAAGGTAATACAACAGCACAACACCCCTCCCAGAAATCAGAGACCCCAGGAGGGGCTCCCAACCACCCTTCCACCTTCTCCCCACCCCTGTACCTTACCCCAAGGTTTGCCTTACGTGCAAGGTAAATTAGGAGGATCGGCCAAGGGTTAGAAGAAAAGTGGTTAGTGAGGATTAGTCAGCAGAGGAGCCAGAGCCCAGAAGCTGCTAGATCCCACCAGCAGCTCCTGCTCAAGCAAGCGACAGAGAGCAACTGACTTATCAATTGTTTTGGTTAGTGTTCCCAAACAACTTCTTAGCAAGCCTATGAGTGAAGTAGACATCATGATGTTTTCCTTTCACAGCCTATAGTGTAATTTTCTCTATTAAAATATTCCAATTAGCCTCAAACCAGCACAGAGGGTGAACAGGCCAGTCCAGCATATGTCAGATTTCCACAAAGCTGATGATAAGCCAGGTAGGCCTGTGTTAAACTCCACAGGGAAGACAGTATATTTTGTGCTGACAGCACCAGGAGGGAGTTAGAGAGAAGGACTTGACTCTGACATTTCTGATGTCGGTTCTGAACCGGCTGGGGTTCCTCTTCTCAGAAGTGGCAACTGAAGTGTTGCTCTGCAGGTTTAATTTGTGTGTACCACAGATCATCTACGAAGAAGTGGACACCATTAAGGGGAAGACATTGAGCGTGGACCCAAGCAGCTCTCCTCCTGTAGGAGAGATGTGGACATCAGCCCATGGAAGTGGCATCATCTTTTGAAAAGGTATGGGGACCTCTGTTCCTACTTTCCTGCCTTCCTTCTGTCTGAGAGATTTGCCTGTTCTGAGCAAATCACCCATCTGTCATTGAGACACTTTGGGAGAAGCTCAACCTTCAAACCTGCAACATGGTGAGTTGGTGGTGACAATTAATGAGGTAGGAATTATAAAATATATAGTTATTTTATTTCAAAAAAGTCTCATCCAAAAATTATATACAAACTGCTAAATTTGGGTTCTGATTTTTCTGTAAGGAAAAGCATTAATCTAGGAGAATCAGAGAATTGGAAAGGTTTACCCACAAAATGGCTTTGTCCCACTTATAAATAGGCAGCCTAGAGCCCTAGGTAATGTCTGTACTACTCACAGTGGTGGAGTAGAATTCAGAGATAGTCTCTGACTCCTTCACAGCAGTGTTGGAGCTGCTCAGTGTCTTGATAGCTGTTGAGAGGTTTCTAGACCTTCCCAGGCTCTAGCAGGTCCTGGGTACTGGGAAAGAGGCAGACAACCTCTGGCCTGATCCTGGTTCCTCCTGGCACAGAGGTTTGCAGAGGTGCAGGCAGATCTCTTGCAGATGTGCAGAGAGCACAGTGTCAGTGGCACTGCCCACCATGGCATGAGGCACTTAATGTCTTCCCCTGGTAAATCTGAGGCACTTAAGGTTTCAAGTAGTTGAAGCCCAAAACATCAGGGCTAAGCTGGTGTGAAGCACAGGGCAGAGCAGAACAGGTTGTGCAAGCTGAGAGCAGCGAGGCAGAGCAGGTTGTCTGAGCAGAGCAGGACACACTGAAGCAGTTCCATGAGGCAGAGGCAGCAGCACAACTGCTTGCAACTTAGCTCAGCTTACATTACTTGCCTGAGTGCAAAGGCTGCTTTGGGCACAGAGATACACCAACCAGAATGGCATCTGCAAAACTGACCATGTTAGGTGTAACCAGGGCTTGCCTACCCTTATTTGGGCAAGGCACTCACAAGTACCTAAACCCCTGTGGGTACCTGTTTATCGCTTTGCCACAGGACACAATGGCCCAAGCCTTTGTTTTCCTCTTGACATTGCTTTCCCCATTGGCAGAAGGATGAGGCAAGCCAGCACATTGAATAGGCCTATATGCCTTGCAGGACGCATGGCTGTAAGGTGCCATGGGATTTGGCTTCCACTCTTGTCTCCTAGAGTTTTGCTCCAGCTGAAAGAACTGAAGGAAATAATTTGGTTCTGGTTACAGAATCGATTGCTCATCCTTTGCAGCTGTGCCCAGTGATTGGCATGAACACCCACACCCAGCCCTGCTTTCTGCTTGGACTTCCCCTGCGGAAGGTGAAGCCTCTTAGCTGCACACAGGGCTCAGATGCCAAGGCAATAAATACTTCCCTATCAATAAACATGATTCCAAGACTCCTCAGCCAGGAATCCTTTACATCCCAAACTGCCCTGACACCATAAGGTGGCTTCAGCACATGTGAAAGCACACCCAGCAGCACGTACACACAGGCAGGAACCACAGTATGGGTATAAGAGGTTTGGAACCAAGACGGCTTTGCTTAATTTTGCTTCCTGTCATGTCATGTGAAGCTACAGAGAGAAAGGACATTGGATTTTCTTTTTTTCATCAAAGGAGAATTAAAAGGAAGCACATTTTTAGCCTCTACCATCAGTACTTAGTGGAAGTCTGTACTGTTAAGTGTTGATACTAGCCTGCTTCTGGTAAAGACACAACCTTCTCTTAAAAATTCACCACAGGAAATCATACAATTAAATATAAATAAATGGTGGTCAAACTAATTCCTTGCACTGACACATGCTTCCTTGTCCCTCCTCAGCAGTCTACCTTTGGTAAGAATTTTTTGCCTGAAGCCCTGCCATACTGAAGTCTTTGAATTCACCACGGCAAATATCTTACCTTCTGATTTTTGGGTTGCTCCACCTGAGGAAAAAAGTATGAGAGAGGTTTTGCTCTGGATGCAGCTTCCTCTGATGCAAGAGTCCATGGAAGCAGGACTTGGATCCCAAGCCAGACTCAAAGCCCACATGTCACTTTAGAAAACTTCACACTCAGTCTGTGGTGACCATAAATACCTCACAATTTGCAGATGTTGATAACACATCTGGAAAATCAGAGATCTGGTTTGATGCCTGTGTTTACTTTGAAATTGCTTGCTTGGTTGGAGCTTGCTGACAAGCACTGCCAGGGCACAGGACAAGGGCTCCCACCAGCATGGTTTCCCTGTGCAGGGTGCTGATGGGTGCTGGTAGGTTTGATCTTGGGGTGCTTCTGAGTGCAGTGAATGCCATGTTTGGCTCCCTGAGCCCCCATGATGGAGGAGAGCATCCACTGCCTGGGTCTGTGAGCCTTGGGCTGCCCATGGCAGGGATGTCATGGGAGAAGAGAAAGGAATTGTCTCTTACTTTTGCAGGAGAAATCCCTCATGTTGTTTTCACACAAGAACAGAAATATTTCCGAGCTCTGAGTCTGCTATGCTGCCCTTTACTTGTGAAGTTTTGGTACAAAAACTCCCCTTGCTCCATCATAACAGGATGCTAAACCATATCTGTGTCCTGCTGTGACAACTACTCCAGCAAAGGCTGTAAAGTGGGCTTGGACTGTGGGCTGGCTGATCTTCATGTGCTGAGCCTGAGCTTCCCAGCACAGCCTCTCCTGGAGTCCACTTCAGCTGGGCCCTTTGCAAAATATGGCTTTGGTCATCAACAGGTGACAGAGCTGGCCCCAGAGACTTGATTTGCTGAGCAGCTGCAGGTGCACAGAATTGAATGGCAACAGAGCTGTGTGCTAGGATAGGGACCCAGAGGGTGAAGGACTTTTTGCAGTTCCTCCCAGTATCACTGAAGGTTACACCTGTTATGGAGAACTGTCTGCACCCTCAAACTCAGAGCACCTCTAGAGCTAAGGTGAAGTCACTGGTAAGAGTGTCTGGGATCTGTGCTGGCTCTGCCTCCTGCGTGGTTGGAGGACTGATCAGCAGAAAGGGTGTCAGAGGGAAAAACACCCAGCAAGGCTTCCCTCCCCAAACCCTGGGAAGGTTTTGTTCCTACAAAATCCAAGGGTGACTGTCTAGAAAACTGATGCTGCAATTAATTTTGATTCATCATGTCCTAGAGATCAGACTGTGAGGGGGTCTCAGGTCAGGCAGCCAACCATTCAAGTATCTCTAGCCACTGCATACAGTTGGAAATGCCTGTAAGATTCTTTACACTCTTGCAGAGGAGGAAGAAGTGGAAGCAGCTGAAAGAAGTGAAACAGAAGTAGTGCAATCCTTTGCTCTCTGGGTTTGGAGGGCAGGGGCAGATAGGCCAGAAGTGAGTAAGCTTGCTTGTGACAGAGAGGGGTGAAGTGGGAGAGGTAAACTGTCCTCATGTACGTGTTAATCAGTGTGGACAAACGTGCAGGCACCCCTGACACCAGCACAAATCAAACCCTGCAGAAGAACTCTCTTATTTATTTATTTTTAAGTCACTGAATAGCCAGATTGGAAGTCAATATGGTCTGGAAATAATTGGGAAGATATTATTTCCTGGTTCCCGTGGGAATGTGAGCTGGGATACTCTGTGCCAGTTGCTGTCAACAGCATCTATTCTGAGCAGATCCTGAGTGCCAGGTTACAGCAGCCCAGGCTGCCAGTGTGTGGGCCCGGGGAGCAGCTGAGTCCACTTGTCCAGATTAGCCTCATTGACATCCTCCCTCTCTTCATTAGGATGCAGGTGAAAAAAAAGGAGGAACCTAAGCACTTCGTCATCTGTGAAATGCGAAGTCCTGCCAGAAAGCAGAGCATCCTGATGTACCACTTTTTCCTGCATGGGCATGGTTGTTCCTGGTATTTGCTTTGTTTTGAGGTATTTGGTGTGTTTGTTTCTATAAATATTTATTACCCTCTGCAGCAGAAGCCAGGGTAGTGAAGGAGAGCATCCCCCAGCTCCCAAGGACACTACTCCTGCAGAGTCACAGAGTCATGAGAGGTTGCACAAGTCTCCCTTCCTCCCTTCCTTGTCTCCTCTTCCTCTTTGGAAGGGCTCCAGCTGTCTATTTTTTTTTTCCCCTGCTGAAACATGTATTATTTTTTAAAAAAAGATGTATTTTTTGCACTTTTTTTTTTTCCAGGACATGCTGAAAGTTTATATAAGACAATGGAAAATTAGGGAGTTTTTGATCAGTGACTTGTTTTTAAAAATAAGGTTGAATGACATATGTGCTGCAGGCACCTGGGCAAGCAGCAAGACCAAGCATCTTCACATCAAGAGAGAAAAGCAGCCCAAGTCAACAGCTCTCCAAGTGAGGTTTTTGATTTTCATTCTTCCTGCCCTCCTCGGCTCTTACTGCATTCTGGATTTTGGAGGGCTGCATCCTGGATGGAGGTGGGACCAGGGGGAAGGCTGTCCTGGACAGATGGAGGCAGGGAGAGCAGCACATTGGAAGGGCTTTGAAGACAGTCAGCTCGGATGAGCCATGGGAGTGAGAAGAACAGGTCAGCAGATTGCTCATTTGCCCTGCTAGCAGCGCTCTCCCAGGCGGTGCTCCTGCCAAGCTCTACCCACCTCAGTCTGCTGCTTATCCTACTTGCAGAGTCCTGGCATCCCCAAGGCAGAGACCATTCACAGCAGGTGGTGTGTGTGTGTGTGGCCAGGTTGTGGCAGTGGGAGGGCTAGAAGGGTGGTTTCTGCGAGAAGCTTCCAGAATAAAGCCAAGGTTTGCTAGCTACAAGCTGGAGCTTGGAGCCAGTGTCTGCTAGTTCCAAGCTGGACCTACCACTGCCCAATCCTGTGTCTATCAGTAATGATAACAGTGTCTCTGGGAGAATATAGTTAAGAGAAGGAGAAAAGTTGCTGCATGACAGCAATGGAGCTGGAGGGGAGTGAGAATATGAAAAACGACTCTGCAGACACCAAAGTCAGTGAGGAGGGAGAGGGAAGGGGAAGGGAGAAGGGGGGAAGGGGGGAAAGGGAGGGGAGAGGAGAGGAGGGGAGGGAGGAGTTGCTCCAGATGCTGGAGCAGAGATTGTCCTTCAGCTCATCCTGAAGGCCAGGGTGAGGCAGGATGTCTCCCTACAGTCCAGCGAGGCTCATGATGGACAAGATGTCCACTTGCAGCTTGTGAAGGACCCCATGCCAGAGCAGCTGGACAAGCCCAGAGGAGGCTGGGACTCCCTGCAAAGCCAGACCACAGAAGGCTCCTGGCAGGAGCTGAGACCTCCTGGAAACAGCAGTGGTATTACAGACTGTGACCCCACCTCTCCTGAGTATCCTGGTTTAAAGAAAGAGGGAGGGAAGTCCTTAACAGATATCTTAAAATGACTACAGCACAGGCTCCCTTCTGACCTTCTGGCAGGGTGGTTTTCCAATGCAGTTGGGTGCATTTCCCCCAGAGACAATCCTGCCTGCTTCTGCAGCACATGGCTGGGTCTTGAGCCACCACCAGCCATGGTGACACAGCTGCAGAGGAGACTAAGGACATTTTGAGGGGATTTTGAACATGTTTGGGAAGCAGCACTAGGGAATAACTGTCACACACAGAGTGCTACTTCTGGAAAGCTTCCTCTTCAGCGGTTATGGTCCTCAATCTTCCTTGATTTACTGACCAAAACCTCCCATTTCTTTCTTTATTCTGACCTGTGTATGGTGCTTTATTTCCATTTCTGCTTCCAGCCTCATTTATGACACTGGGCAAAACTATTCAACATCTTTCTTTTGTTCCTCTTTTATTCAGTGTCCATCACATCTTGTCTGGTCCTCTTCACTTAAAGGGTTACTTCATTTTCACTGTCAGTGTGTTGGTTGCAGATCAAACAAGGAGAGCTGGTTTTGATTAAAGATGCTCTTCCATCATGCAGTTGTACAACAGAAGGAGGTTCTGCTGTCAGAGAATCACAGAGTAATGCAGTTTGGAAGGGACTACAGAAGATCATCTGGCCCAGTTCCCTGCCCAGATCAGGTCTTTCTGTGTCCACAGGATTTTGCCAGAGATAATAAATGTTCTGCTTTATTTCTGGCTAGATTTTTTTTCCATACTTTATTCTCCTTTACTTTATGCAGCTGATAATTGCAGGTAGAAATAGCTGTTTCTGACCTCTGAGAGCAGGGGAAGAATCATAGTGCAAGTAATGGAGTAGTCAAAGCCAAGCACAGTTAGTAGAAGTTGACCTGTTTTGAATGTGGACTATAGAGAATACAGCTTCTTCTCACTGCCTGACAAAGATAAAGCTTCCTGTTTGCTGTTTCCTGCCAGCCCACCGACCTCTGGTCCATTGGAACTGCATAATCCAGGATGTTAGAAGACTAAGATGTGCCCAAAATGGAAGTCTCTTCTAATGTTGGTAGAGGATGACCAGAAAGGGCTCAAAGGTTAGTACTGCATAATGACATCCATGTGAGAAATAGGAGTACATGACCAACCAGGAAATAGGACCTAAAAGTACCACATTGCCCAGTTCCCTCCTCACTCACTGCCATTTCCATCCCATAACATCTGAATTTACAGCTAAGACAACCAGCAAGGGAACAGCCTAATGAACCTGAGGTTTACATTTGTCACCCCAGGACATTCATGCCTCCAGACCCAGCTCTCAGTAGGTGCACATTGTGAGGGCTCTGCCTGCCCAGCTGTGCTACTTTGTGCCAGCTGAGGACTCCTTTCACTGAGCTCTTACTGCCTGAGTGCAAGAGACAACCTGATTGTCTCCGCGAGGAGGCTCAGAAATCTTCATCTTGATGAGGTGTCATTGTGCAGCACATCAGGGCTACTGAGATCAGACTCTCACCTCATTCCCACACGGTTCACCTCACTAGCTGCTGAATTCAGCAGCATTCACCAGGGCTGCACCTGCTGCAAGAGCACAATGCAGCCTAGTGAGGCTATGCTAGTGAATGCTGGAGGACAGCAGCCCATTTTCAAAATAAAAACAAAACAAAACCACCACCACCACCACCACCAATAAAATACCAACCAAATGCAATTTATAGAAATCAATACATCTTCAGGGAGAAAGAAAAAAAAATGGAAGAAAAAAGCTGGATTAAGACTAAGTTTCTTTAAGGTACTACCTTGTCCTTGGCACTACTGTTCTAAGCATGTGATTTTTAAGTCCAAAAAAATTTAGATGAAGAGCATAGAATTGTAAGTAGGTGCATAGTACACAGTATAACTGTGAGGCCAGCTCATCCTTCTGGCAAATAAGGAGGCATTTCTAAGCTTATGTTCTCAACTATATATACATTTGGACAATTGTATTTGGGATGCTATTCAATCATGGAGGGAACTGGAAAACTGCTGAGCTGCACAGAGCTGCAGTGTTTTTATATAAACAACATATTCAGTTCACACTTAAACTTCTGCTTGGATCCTACTTGCTTCAGGCTTTGGTTTCCATTAGTGCTCTTTCAAGTTAAGCATAGGTTTACCAGCTTTTCTAGATCAATGCCCAGGGCAGCAGGTGAGGATTCCAGCTGTCAAGGGCACTCCAGTGCAAAGTCCAGTGCAAAGATTCCTTCTTTTAGTCCTCTGGTTTGCCCTAAGCCTGCTTTGCCCAGTGCCAGGTGTGCATTTCTTTGTCAGGTAAGGGGTAAGCTGTTCTTGGCTTTGCAAGTCTCCAGTCCCAGAGGGTGTCCCTTCTACAGTCAGCCCCTACCTGTTGTCACCACATCCCTGCCTTCTGCTGCCATCCCAGCCTTGCTTGTTATCCTGGGATCACAAACACCTAGTGCAGGACGATTGTTGTTTGTATAAACAAATGTGGCTCTGCCAGATGATTGCTAAAAGGAAACACACCAGTTACGGCGGTCACCAGGAAAGCTGTTACAGGTGAATTGGAGAGAGCAGAGCCTGAGGCAAGCCAAGCCAGTCTGAACAAAGCCTGGCAAGTCCTGAGGCCTGACAGAGACAAAACGAATTCTGCAGCCTTTTCCTAGCAGTGCCAATCCTCACCTCAGTGGCACAAAGTGCAACAGTAAAAGGGAAGTGTTACATAGGCCTAGTGCCCAGACTGGCAGTTTAGAAGCAATCAGCACTAATAACCTCTCGTTAGCCTGATGATCCCTCTTCCAGGACACCCCGTTTTAGGACATAAAGCAGTGTATCAAATAGTTGGTTATAAAGAGGCAGAACAGCACCTGACATTGTAGTTCTGTAAGAAGTCCATTGTCTCCTGAAGGATGCCAGCATGCCGCACGCTAGGTACTCTAGGTAAGACACCCTTTTAGCTCTTGACCTTGATCACTCTTTCCTTCCAAGTGTGCTCCAACATCTTCAGTACAGAGACCTGAACAGTGAGCTGTTCTCAGCAAGATCTTCAAACCTCTCTTTTGTCCCAGGTTGGGAACTATAAGGTTAAAAAGAGTCCTCTGGGGACTGGAAGATTGTTATTCAATCCCATAATTTTGCTATCTCTTCAGAAGCTCACGGCAAGGCCAGTTCGTTCTCCTTTCCTGTCCCTCCAGCCTTGCACCAGGCAGGAGCTCCCCTATCAGGATAAACATGTAAGGATAGGCCTTGTTTGGGGCCTCCAGAGGCTGTGCTTAGGCCTCTGGAGGACGGCAGTGGCATGGGCGGGGGGGAGGACTGGAGAACTGGGGATTGTAGATTTAGTTTTGGGGTAGGGAAAATTCAGGGGGTTCGCTAATGGCTTATGTATCTGCTTTGTAATTTCTGTCTGTAACACTCTCTCCAAATACAATTCTGTTTTTTCTCCACTTGAGAGCGTCACTCTGTCAGCTCTTTAAACCCACGACATCTTTCAAAACACTCTTTTTTTTTTTTTTATTTTTCCGTTGTTGTCCTTCCATATATAGAAAGCAGGATTCAACTCAGGTAAGGTTGGAGGTCTGCAGTGTGGAAGTCTGATCAAGGTGCTGCAACCTCTCTTTACAATGAATGGTTGAGATTGGAGTTCATTGCATCCAACCTCCTTTCTCGAGCAGAGACACCTAAAGCCAGCTGCCCAGAACCATGTCCAGATGAATTTTTAGTATCTCCAAGATTGGAGACTCCATCTTTGTAAGCAACCTGTACCAGTACTGGACCACAGGGAACACTTTTTTCCTATGTTCAGGTAGCACCTTCTGTGTTTCAGTTTCTGCTCATCTTGCCCTTCCTAAAACTAGGAGTGACATTTGCTCTTCTCCCGGTTGCCATGACTGATTCAAGATCATAAAGTCACCTTGAAATGACATCTGGCAGCTCCCTCTGCACTTGTGGGTGCATCAGCAGGGCCCATGAACTTCTATACTTCCAGATCCTCTTCCATCAAAGCTACAGCATCCTTACTGCAGACTTGTTTTGGCCTCTGACATCTGCATTTCCTGCAGGCTGACCTTGCTGGTAAAGACAAATAAGATATTCAGCACTTCAGGTTCCATTCTAGCTGGTCTTTGGCTTTCCTAAACTCATCCCTGGATGAGTTTATACAGACAATATCTGTATTACTCCCAGTTTATGCCATATTGCTTCCTTTTTTCATCTCTTGGACTTTAACCAGGACCTGCTCCTTCAGCTGTGCAGAGCTCTTGGCATTTTTTTCTGAAGTGGTATTTCTTGGCACAGAAAAATACCAGTCTTGGATACATGATTCTTGGCTATTGATCAGATGTTTTAGGCTCTCCCAAAGAGTAGTGTTGTAGGTTTATTTTTCATCCTCTTCTCTGCCCTCAGGATCCTGAACTCCAGCATCTCACTATCACTACGACTAAGACTGCCTGTGGTCTTCACACCTGCACTCACCACCCTCCTCGTTGGTGAGTACAAAGTGAAGCAGAGGACATTTCTTCCTTGACTTCTGTGTTGCTTGGAGGAGGAGGTTATTATCAATACACTACAGGAAATTCGTAGATTGCTTACGCTCTGCTATGTTGTCCCTGCAACAGGTATCATGATGGCTGAAGCCTCCTATGAGGATCAGGTAGTAGCAAATGTGAGACTGCTTCTGTCTATAGAGGACCTCATCCACTTATGCTTCGTGGTCAGGTGGCCAAAGCAGACACACACTGGAATATGAGCTCTACATTTCCTCTTTTTAGCCCTAACATGTAAGTTCTGCATTGATTCCTCATCCATCCCTAGGAAGAGCTCCATGAAATCCAACTGTTCCCTCAGATAAAGGGAAACTCCCTCTTTTTGTCCTCCCACCCTCTCATTCCTAAAGATCCCTTCATTGTAATTCTGTAGCCACAGGGTGCATCCCTCCGTATCTCTATGAGCCCCCTGCAACTCTTAACTCACTGTATTTATTCCACATACTTCAGCATTATTGCACAGGCACTTTGGAGAGGTTTCCCAGCACACTGAGTTCCTGCAGAGAGTTTGAGGCATTTCTCCATAATGGTGCTTTGTAGGCACTGCCTTGCTTGTGTAGTGTAGGTGATCCTGCTTAAGCCTCATTTGGGGGACTTTGTGATCTCTTCCATCACATCACTTCATATCCTCTGCTGGACCACTAGTGACCCTGTCCCTTCTCAATTATCCTTAGTTTAAAGCTCTTCTTATGAGATCAGACATTGTGTTGGTGAGAATAGCTTTGCTCTGATCAGTGAGGTGGATCCCATCTCTGCCAGGCAGATGCTCTTCTGCAGAGAGGACCCTGTGCTTATAGAACCCAACCTCCTGCCACCAGCACCTATTATGCAGACAGTTACTGACTTACCTTAATAGGGCTCTTCTCCTCACACACTTTCCCCTCTCCAGTATGGTTAAGGACAACACCACCTAGGTCTCCATGCCCCTGACAACTACCCCTAGAGCTCGTAGCTTCTTTTGATATTGTCCAGGTTCCTTTTGGCAGGATGGTTTGTGGCTGCAGAGAACAACAGCACTGAGTAGTAGTGAGGGGTCTGGGTGACCTTTGGCAGGATGGTTTGTGGCCACAGAGAACAACAGCACTGAGTAGTAGTGAGGGGTCTGGGTGACCTTTGGCAGGATGGTTTGTGGCCACAGAGAACAACAGCACTGAGTAGTAGTGAGGGGTCTGGGTGACCTTTGGCAGCCCCTCCACAACATACTGGATTCTGGCCTGTGGCACAACTCTCTAGGTGGTTAGTCAGGGTCACAAACAGGTGCCTCTGTGCCCCGCAACCACGAATGGCCCATTTCAAAGATTTGCTTGCTCCTCTCGGTAGTCTTGCACTACCTGAGTGGACCTTCTTACATTACCTGAGTGGACCTTCTTGCATTACCCGAGTGGACCTTCTCGCATTACTTGAGTGGACCTTCTTGCATTACCCGAGTGGACCTTCTCGCATTACTTGAGTGGAACTTCTTGCATTACCCGAGTGGAACAGGTCTCTTGCTTGTAGCCCTTCGGTTTTGAACAGCAGTGAATCTGTCATGCATCTGTGAGCACACAGGTGGGTCAGGAGCCTTCACCTTGGTGCCAGAAGTTGCTGGCTTACTCTCTTCCCCTTCTCCAGAGGTGTCACTGTGATAGTGGAGGTAGACACTGCTTGCTTCTCTGCTGCAGAATAGTGGAGTCAGCAGCAAGAGAAAAGGACTTTGGAGTTGTGATTCATCTATCCTGCCGTAGGTGTCTGTTTCAGGGTGAGGTGACACAGTCTGTAGAAGTGCCTGGTTTTCTTCAGTGGCTTCAGAGGTCTTCTGGGTACAGAGGTGCCATACAAACATTTCTTGGCATGTGACATTGAAAAGTGCCTTATCAGACAGCTGCAAATTGAGAAGGGTAAGAATTAAATGTGTTGTACACGTTCACAGACACACTCCTACAGGCTCTCTAGCAAACAGCATGGGGGACATTGAGATAATGGATGAACAGAGAATCTTTGCTGCTGCTTTACAGTAGCTGAAAAGTGTTTTGGTAGACACTGAGCTTTTAAAAAACGTTGAGTGATCTGTGGGCAAAAAGAAGAGTTGATCAGCATGACACTAGGTGGCATTGTATAAATACATATCAAGCCTTGAGCTTTTATCTTTCCGTTTCAAAGCAATGACCAGGTGTGAAAATCTCATTGAAATGTGTGGGTTTTGTTCACTGATTTTTTATTTCTGTTCGTTGTAGTCTGGGATTCAGCATCACTGCAATCCACTGATAAGCTGAATTTCATGGTTTCATCTGCTGCTAAGGATCTGCAGCCCATGGCCTTTCCATTTGCATACGGTATTTACTCTCAAAGGTTGGAAATTTCCAGAATTTAAATGAGAATAGATTCAGCCATCATGGCTTCTTATCTTTTATGAGTGACTTAGAGTCTGACTGGCTCAGTCTCAAGGTGGCCAATGGGTTTCTGAGAAAGACCACAAGCTGTAGAGTGTTCTACTTCTAAAATGAATTTCACCTCCTTACCTTTTAAGAGCACTTACCAGGTAGGTTGTGCTCCTGAAGGGGACACATACAGGGGTCATCACAGTCTCACTGTTTCTAAATGGGACTGAAATGCTAATGAAAACAAAGAAGAGGGTGTCGACAGAGCATGTACCTCACAGGAGGGAAATAGTGAGAGATCTGGGGGGGTCTGAAATGTGGAATTGCTCTAGGGGATCATGTCCCCACTGACAACCCAGGAGTGTTCAGAAACAGGATGCTTGGAAAACACCAGGTGAAGCTTTGACTTGGAAGCAGCAAAACTCCAGAGGTCTGTTCTGGACATTGAGGTGGATAAGGCCTTAATAAAGGGCACAGCACAGGAGAGCACATCCTTGCTCAGCCCATCTGGGCAGCTGCAGGTCTCAGTGTGCATCCTCCAATGCATACCCTGCCACACTCTGACTGCTGTGGGTAAATCACATAACCACATCATGACAGGGGTTGGAAGAGAGCTCTAGAGGTCATCTTGTCCAGCGACTCTGCTAGCAAAACTGCACAGGAACATGTCCAAATGCAGGTTGCAAGTCTCTAGGGAAGCAGACTTCACAAGTGTTCTGGGCAACCTCCATCACCTTCAAAGTCAATATGTTTCCCCTTATGTTCAGGTGACACCTCCTGTGTTCTAGTTTGTGCCCATTGCCCCTTATCCTGTCCCTGGACACCACTGAAAAGAACCCAGCCCCTGCAGCCAGGCTCTGCTGGGTGATGCCCAGTGACAGCACAATGGGTGAAGGCTGAAGCACAGGAAACTTCATGTAAATATGAGGAGGATTTTTTTTTTTCCTGTAAGGGTGACAGAGCCCTGGAACAGGCTGCCCAGGGGCGTTGTGGAGTCTCCCTCTCTGGAGATATTCAAGACCTGCCTGGATGCGTACCTGTGTATTCTGGTCTAGGAGATCCTGCTCTGGTAGAGGGGTTGGACTGGATGAGCTTTGGAGGTCCCTTCCAGCCTCTGACCTTCTGTGATTCTGTGATTTTCATGACCTCCACCTTTTAGATATTTATGTACATTTATAAGACCCTCCCTCAGTCTTTTCCAGGCTAAATAGCCCAGGTCTCTCAGCCTCTCCTCACAAGAGAGATGCTCCAGTCTCTTAATCAGTTCTGTAGCCTCTGTTGGACTCCCTCCAGTAATTCTCTGTCCCTCTTGAACTGGGGAGCCACACAGTGTTCTAGGATGCATTAAGAGCGTAGCCTGAATTGAGCAGGGGCTTGGACTGGATCCCAAAGAGGTCTCCAGGGATCTCTTCCTACTTCAAATGTTCTGTGATTTTGCTCAAGCCTCCAATTTTATAGGCATCTGTGACTGTTTGAGGAAGGGCAGAGTGATCTATGCAAACTGATGTCCTGTTGCTCAGGGAAAGAAATGGCAGGCATGTGCAGTCTCATTTCAGGGAAAGACTGGCTGTGCTGGAGCTGTGCATGTGGTTGTAGGCTAGGGTCATGCTGGAGTGTGTAAGAAGAGAAATTAGCTTTAGGTCTTCAATATGCTCCTGATACTTGGACTGGAGCTTCTCAAGCTGGGGTGATTTCACACAGAAAGCCTTTTAAGGTTTGATGGCTAACCAAAGAGTTGTGCCTGATAATTGAACTGCTGTGCCATATTAGTGGTGCTGCTGTTAAGCAAGGGAAATGTATTTGTCTTTAGCTACTTGAAGCAGCAGGCTCCCTGGATTCCCCCTAATGTACTGTAAACCCAGGCAACCTCAGCAAAGAAGCGTGTGGGCTACAGCCTCTCTGCTAGGGGAAAGCCATCCTAGCCTGCCCTGGGAGACCTACAGAGCTGCACCAACATACCTGGGTGGATCACTCACACAAAGCAAAAAGGCAAACTTCTGGAAACTTTTTAGGGAATAGAACTGATTTTTAAAATTTGTTTTTAATAGGAATTATTTTTCTCTCTGTTAATTCTACTACATGTTTTGAAATTTTAAAAAACGAAATAAAAAAGGGAAATCATTGCCTGTGTCAGGGCTGCAGCTCACAGCACTATGAGATTATTTAGCTTGGTTTAGAAGAAAAGAATCTCTTTAAAGCAATCAAATGATTGTAGGAAAATGGCTTCAGTAGCTGGTGATTGACAGTATTTTGTTCATGAGCTGACAGTAAATCAGTCAAAATTTGAGATTCCAGCCAAGCTGAACCATGCAAAACGTAGTCTACCTTTTCAAAAAGTGTTTTCCTTTTAAGAGGCTAATTCAGCCCTGAGCTCTCTGGGGAGAACCAAATGCTGCAAGCATTAACAGACCTCAGCACCTGAACTGGCCAAGGAGAAGCTCCCTGTCTGCCTCCCTCTCAGGCGTTGTGAGCAGTGCAGCCTGTGCCTTCCTGTCAATGGGTCACTCCTCCTGCTTCACAGGAGGCAGGGGGGTATGGAAGAGTGCTGAGACCATGGGGCAGTGTAAGTCGGTATGTTAGCACAGAGTCTGACTGCTTCTGTCTCTAAGAGCCCGAGGCAGTGGTGCCAGATCTACTCTTTGTGACTCTGGAAGGGATTTGCTCAACCTGCCAGTTGGTGGCCACTGCATTGCACTGCCAGGCAGGAACGTGTTTCCATTTCAAACACGCAGGGGGCACTTCTGGGGTGGATTTCAATCCAAGTTCATTTCAATCATTTATAGGATGAATTTGGATCCCTTTCTGCCTGCAGGATATTCTGTCTGTACTTACATGGAGGGGTTTTAGGCTGCTGCCTTTAACCTCAATAACTTATCCCTTTCTTACAAAAGAACAGGGAAACCCCTGAGGTTCTTTGAGCAGAAGTGGAGGGTCCTGGGCTCTTCTCTGGCCATGACTTTGGGATTCATAGAACCAGAATCACAGCAATATGCAGGCTGGAAAATCTCCTCCGGATCACCAAGCCCAACCTAGAGCACTACTCTACAAGATTCACCTTAAACCACAACCCCAAGCACCACATCCAAACCACCCTTAAACACACCCAGGGTGGGTGACTCCACCACCTCCCTGGGCAGCTCATTACAGTCCCTGACCACTCTCTCCATGAAAAACTTTTCCCTAATGTCCAATCTAAAACTCCCCAGCCTCAGCTTGAGGCCATTCCTCCTTCTTCTGTCTCCAGTTCTCTGTGAGCAGAGCCCAGCAGCAGCCTCTCCACAATGTCCTTTCAGGTAGCTGTAGACACCAATGAGCTCTACCCTCAGCCTTCTCTTCATCACACTAACCATCCCCAGCTCCTTCAGTCTCTCCTCATTGGATTTATTCTTCAGGCCCTTCCCCAGCTTTGTTGCCTTCCTCTAGACCCACTCCAGCACCTCCACATCTCTCTTGTATTGTGGTTCACATCTGTGTGAGACAGATTAATGATTCATGGATGTCCATGGGTTGATTTTCCTTTTCTTCAGTTTACTTTGAGATAAAGATGATAAATAGCAACTAGCTTGAGGTTTTCTTTCTTTATTCTTCTTTTCTTTCTTTCTTTTTTTATTTTTTAATTTGATTTCATTTTCAGAAAGAATATCTGAGTCAGCTTGTCACTGACATTTCCAGAGACTGATTTCTCTCCTGCACTTTCTTGTCACACAACTGTGTAGCCGCTGCAGCAGCTCATCTGGCCCTGGGTACAGCAGAAGAGTAGAGCAGGAGGCAAAAAGCCTCCTAAGCCACAGCTGCTACTCGAGGAACAAGGGCCTTGCACAGCCCTGGATACCTCCCAGCCTTCTCCTCTTTCTCCTTATCAGCAGTCAGTTATTCCAATCTCTCCCCCAGGAAATATTTTAACCCTTGAGCTGAGCTAAATACCAAGGCTCTGACAGCTCCAAGGGGTAGAAACTCCTGCAAGGGCAGTAGGAATTGCCACCACTACGTTGCCAAAGTCTTTATTTCAAATTGATTGCCATTGGTACACAGAAGGCAAACTTAGCAGCCTCATTTTCAGGAGCAACACTGGAATTTTCCACACAGTTTCTAAAGAGGGAATTTGGGGCTTCTGAGTGATCCCAGGTAAACTCCTCCTGGCTTTAAGATATGTCTAGTGGCACTTCACAGAGTCATAGACTTATAGAATGGTTTGGGTCAGAAGGGTATTTTAAAGCTCACCTGGTCCAACCTGACTACAGTGAGCAGAGGTATCTTTAGCTAGAGCAGGTTGCACAAGGCTCTGTCTGACCTGACCTGGAATGGTTTCTGCGCAACCTCAGCCAGTGTTCCCCACCCTCATTGTGAGATATTTCTTCCTCATATCTAGTCTGAATTTCCCCTCTTTTAGTTTAAAACTATGACCCCTGGCCCAGACACAGGAGACTTGGCTCAAGACTGTGCCCATCTTTCTTACAGACCCTCCCTGAAACACTAAGAGGCCATAATAAGGTCTCCCTGGAGTCTTGTCTTCTCCAGGCTGAATAATCTCAACTATTAGTATTTCTTTGTGTGCTGGTTTGAGGCTAATTGGAATATTTTAATAGACAAACTTACACTATAGGCTGTGAAAGGAAAACATCATGATGTCTACTTCACTCATACGCTTGCTGGAGAATTGTTTGGGAACACTAAACAAAACAATTGATAAGTCAGTTGCTCTCTGTGGCTTGCTGGAACAGGAGCTGCTGGTGGGATCTAGCAGCTTCTGGGCTCTGGCTCCTCTGCTGATTAATCCTCACTAACCACTTTTCTTCTAACCCTCCTGGCCGATCTTCCTAATTTACCTTGCACGTAAGGCAAACCTTGGGGTAAGGTACAGGGGTGGGGAGAAGGTGGAAGGGTGGTTGGGAGCCCCTCCTGGGGTCTCTGATTTCTGGGAGGGGAGTTGTGTTGCTGTATTACCTTTTACTTGTATATTTCTGTAAATATTGTGTATATAGTGTAAATATCTGCTGTACATTGTGCAAAGCTGTAAATAGAGCTTCATCACTTAACTTCCAGCCGACTGAGTGCTAGTCTGGGTCATTTTACAAAGTGTGGGGGGGTGGGGAACTCCCAAACCTTCACACTTTGTAGGAGAACTGCTCCATCCCCCTAATCATTTTTCTTGACTCATTAAACCAGATTCCTGTAATTCTTGTGCTGAGAACTTCAGGGCTGGATTCAGTCCTCTCTTACGGGACCAGCCTGGTATCTCTCAGACAGTCATTTCTGCTGCTGTGTGCACTCTGCTACTGGCTGCTTCTGTTTCTGGGTTTATTTTCCATGTGCTGGAGTGAAGTGGAACACAGGACAGGCATTCAGCTGTCGTTTATCTTCTACTCTGTCTGTGCAGCAGCCTCTGCTTTGGCAGTACTGCCTTGCTGCCCTGACTCGGACATGGTAACTCTCAGTGGAGGACATTTATGAGTGTGGAGGAGATCCCTTTCTGCACTGTACAATCTCCATGTCAGAAGTACAACCCAGGAATCTCACATATTCCACAGGTTGTATTAAACCTGCCTCTTCTAAGACAAAGATCTCATTGCTTGTAGGTCCACTTAAGAAGCCAGAACTTTTGTGCCTTCCTTTTGGCAGAAAAAATGGAAGCAGAAGAGTCTAAACATTCAGGGCTGTCAAATACAGTGTTGGTGAAATAATGTGAGCCACTGTCTGGACAGAATTTGGCCCAAATCTTGAAAAAAAAAAAAAAAAAAGATGTTTATGTCACCTCCTTGTGTTGAAGCTGTAAGATGACTCTTTAAAGATTTACCCCTCTTTTTTTAGCATGGTTCATTCAGCTCATCTGACTGTAGCTGGGGCTAAGCAAAAGGGCTTAGCCCAACATCCTGGTAAACAGCTTTCCTCACCTTCTCCTAAGCTCTTCTGGTGTAGTTTTTTCCCCCAGCCTCAATCTGCCAAAATATCCTCTGTAAAGATCTGAACAAGTGAAATGCACAAAAAGAGTTACAGATAAACCTGGATATGAGTCCACTTTTGCTGGTGGATACCGAAGGGCAACAGCCAGTATCAGATGCAGTGGGAGGGACAGATGGGGGCAAACATCTGGGGATCTCTTAATCTCTTAAGCCAAGTCAGCTGCAAGGAACAAAGTGTGTCTGGCTGTGCCATTGCACTGCACAAGTGACAGGGCCCAGACATGAACAACCTCAGAGAGCAGGAGCTTAGTTCTGACCCAGGCTTTGGTTGAAGGGCAGACACCCGCTGCAGCTGACCTGCCTTCCTTGGCTCTATTAGTGTGCTGATGGCTGCTTGATTCAGCTCTGCCTCATTCCTTTATGCAATCCATTTCATTTTAGTTGGCATTTGAATGACCTTTTATTCCAACCCCTGAGTTAATATTCATCTTCCCACAGACACATTAGTAGTGTGCTCTAATATCAGCTAAGTGGTGTGGTAAGTGCCCCTGGGTCTCGTTACCATTCAAGAACTTACTGTTTAAGAAATATGGTCTCAAATGTGCTGGCGAGTGAAAATAATTAGTCACAGCCCATTATGAACAGCTGCTCTGCTGTGCCCTCTCCGTGCACTTGGCAACACTTATGGGAGAAGCACTACCCTCCAGGGGATGTCCTTCGTCACCCAGGAGAGACCTGGTTTGTTATGGTGGTCTCTCAACAAGCCTCTTCCTTGTACTTGGTGCTCCTGATGCAGTGGGTGCCCAGACACCTCCCACCCTGGGCATCCTTTCAATGGTGTGATGGCATGGTGCCCAAAATGAGAAGGAACCACTTTAGGTACTGGGAGATGCCTCCCAGCAACGGTGCCAGACTGCCTGTGAAGTCTGGGCACTGCTATGGCACAGGAGTATCTCTGGATTACCTTGGGAAGATGTTATCTCTTCACATGGGCTTTAGATCAGTTAATAGTGTAAGAAATTAAACGAGATTACTGCCAGGTTCTGCTCCCCTTTCTGTTGTCAGGAATATCCTTTTCTTCCTTTGATATTGGGGACTTGGGCTTGTATTGACCCCAGCTTCTCAGTTTCACCCACAAAGACTATTTCCCTGTGCAGGTAAACCCTTGCTTCAGGCTGTGATTTTTGCAGTTTCTCAATGGTCCTGTCCCTCCCATGGTCACCACACAGAGGACTCAGCCATGGCTCTTGCCTGCTGCTCTAACCTGTGTACTTACCCTTCAAGATGGCCCATATGTGACTATTTCAGCTCTGATGTGATGATCTTTTGTCTCACCATGGGGCTCCTCACAAAGCTTTCCTGGTGGGAAGCTGTTCCTGCCACAATCTAACTTTCCTTGGTGTTCATGGCCACTGGTCCCTGGGGGAGTTTTGTCTTGTAGAAGTCTGTACAGACAGCACTATGGGTAGAACATTGCCCAAAGCACAGAACTGTTCTTCTTTGTGTTAATGCTAGAGACCTGTTGCACTAACATTTGATGCTGTTTTATCTTGTATGGGAACTTAAAACTCAGAGAATCTTTATTTTTGAGGGAAGAAAACCTATGTGAGAACTTCTGAAGCATGTATACACAAATGCCATTTCCAGTTGTTGCTGCCCTGTAGAGGCATTAATTCCTAGGGCAGTCATCAATACTAAGCAAAGAGGTCTGTAAGTTGTCCACCGCTCTGCACCTGTTGAATTTGTGGTGTGGGTTATTAAATAGCTGTGGCTATAGGGAGACCAAATCAAACCATGGCTCTGCAAGCCTTTTGCTACAGTAAGAAGGGACTGCAGCAAGAGTAAACTTTTCCCTGTCTTACTGCTCACAAGTGACTGAGATGCTTTGAGCTTATTTGGTGTGCTGGTTTGAGGCTAATTGGAATATTTTAATAAAAAAATGTAGATTACAGGCTGTGAAAAGCAAACACTGGTGATGTCTGCTGCACTCATAGGCTTGCTGAGATGTAAAAAAGCAAGGACACAAACATAGATAAGACAGAGAGAGTCTCTCTCTGGGAGCTGCTGTGTCTGCTGCCTTCTGCTGTGTAACCCAAGTAAGCACTCTGGTTCCAACCTCCCTTGATCATCCTCCAAACTCCCCTTACATGTAAGGTAGACTGAGGGTTAAGGCAGAGGGGTGGGAGAAAGGTAGAAGGGTGGTTGGGAGCCCCTCCTGGGGACTCTGATTTCTAGGAGGGGAATTGTGTTTCTGTATTACCTTTAACTTGTCTATCTCTGTAACTATTCCTGTCTATTGTGTATAGATCTGCTTGTACATTGTGCTAAGCTGTAAATAGAGCTTCAGCCCTCAACTTCCAGCTGGCTGAGTCTAGTCTGGCTGATTTTCATTGTGTGGAGGGGCAGGGAACTCACAAACCATCGCACTTGGAACATCCTTCCCCTGCTGCTTCATTGAGGCCACTCTTTTGACCTTTGCACCTATAGGCTAATTTCTGGTAAAGAAAGACAAATATTCTCTCTAGAGCTGGGTTGCAGCAGCTCTCAGGTGGTGTTCTCTGACTCAGGTCTGTTGATACTGTCAGTAAGTGCTGGTTTCTCATCTTTACACTGTAGTTTATATTTTTGAGTGGAAACTGTGTGGACTTGGAGGTGTGGTCTGAATTGCCTTCTCCCGCAGTGAAAGTTACGTGCTGAGTGAAGCTGGTGTAGGTTTGCTGTCTGTGGGTAAGCCTTACCTCCACCTGCAGATTCCTGTGTTACCTGCCCCTGCCTCCAGCAAACACAAACCCCCTCCACCTCCTCAGTGCATCACCACTGAGTAAGCATTTAATTTGTTTTTTTTCCTCATTTCCATTCCCTTGGGCTGGACCAATTTCATAATTATTTTAGCACTGTTGTCACTGTTCATAGAATGGAAACCAAGTAGTTACCACCTCTTTTTTCTTTTCTTTTCTTTTTTTTTCCTTTTCTTTTCTTTTCTTTTCTTTTCTTTTCTTTTCTTTTCTTTTCTTTTCTCTTTTCTTTTCTTTTCTTTTCTTTTCTTTTCTTTTCTTTTCTTTTCTTTTCTTTTCTTTTCTTTTCTTTTCTTTTCTTTTCTTTTCTTTTCTTTTCTTTTCTTTTCTTTTCTTTTCTTTTCTTTTCTTTTCTTTTCATTCAGTCAGATTTTCTTTCAGTTGATTGTGCTTTTGAGTACAATCATCTGAAATCATCATTGAGTACAATACAATTGAGTAAAGTCTGCTGAAGAAGGATGTTTCTTAATGGGTCCCGGGGAGATTTAATTGTAGGAAAGCTCATTAACTTGTATTGATATTACCTTTGGCAGAAACACCCTTCCATTTTGATAAATATGGTCTGAAATGACAGAAGAAGCTGGGTGAGCCAAACAGACTCTGCTCTTCTGTTTCTGCCAGACTGCTGTGTGTGAAGGCATATTTTACAGGTAAGGAGTTTCCTACTGATCTGCCACAGCTCTGGGTAAGATACAGTTTTAAAAGAGCTTTATGGTACTGGAGATCAATCTACTGTTGTGGCTCACTCTCCTATGGTTCCTGGCAGTTGATGGCTACTTGACAATTTTGCCTTAAAAAGTCAAAATAGGAATGACATATTCTTTTATTTTTATTTTTAATATATAAATAAAAATAAAACCATAAATATATATACATGTACATGTATCTATTTAACATACATATATCACGAGTTTCAAATCTTTCTAGCCTTTCTGGTAGTTACTTAGATTTATTTAGTGTTGTGCTGGTTTGAGGCTAATTGGAATATTTTAATGGAGAAAATTACATTATAGGCTGTGAAAAGCAAACACTGGTGATGTCTGCTGCACTCATAGGCTTGCTGAGATTGTATAAGAACAAGAACACAAACACAGATGAGGGAGAGATTCTCTGTCTCTCTAGCTGATGTGTGTTTGCTACCTCTCTGCAGTGTAACTGAGCTCATCACTCTGCTTCTAACCTCCCTGGCCGGTCCTCCAAACTCACCTTGCACATAAGGCAGATCCTAGGGTAAGGCAGAGGGGTGAAAAGAAGGTGCAAGGGTGGCTGGGAGCCCCTCCTGGGGACTCTGATTTCTGGGAGGGAGATTGTGTTTCTGTATTACCTTTAACTTGTCTATGTGTATAACTATTCCTGTCTATCGTGTATATCTCTCCTTATACATTGTGCTAAGCTGTAAATAGAGCTTCACCCCTTAACTTCTTGCTTGCTGAGTCTAGTCTGGGGGATTTTTCATAGTGTGTGTGTGTGCGTGTGTGTGTGTGCAGGGAACTCCCAAACCATCACCAGTGTACTCACCAGAGGAAGCTGTTCCAACATCACTGTGTTGGAAGTATCAAGAGGAATTGTTGCTGTTAAGAAATTATCCTTCTCTGTCCTTGCAGCACATGCAGAGTTTGTGTTTCAGAATCAAGTGATTGCATGGAAGAGTGAAGAAGACCTTTGCTATTCTGTGCCCACACAAACACATTTGATGCAAATAGATATGGGCTTCTGGCTGCTAATGTTTCCCCCTATCTGTTCACAATCAGGGCAAAGCTGAGCAAGACCTTAACCCCTTGGAAACTTGGCAGATTCTGTAAACAAGATGAAAAATGATATTTGAAGTATGCTGGGGTTTCAGTGCTGCTGGGCTGAACAGAATGGATAGCTGTTGAACACTTCTTCACTCTTCTGTATTATAATTAGAATAATCCAGTTGGGTTTTAAGAGTGGCAGGCAGAGTGCCAGTTAAGCAGATCACTCAGGAACATTTGCTTCTTGTTCTGCTCTTGGTGACAATTTCAGACATTTAAGGCCAAAAGTTACTTGTGCAGAAAGTTGCCTTAAATATGCATCTGAGTCACTCAACATGACTGACATCACATGCACATAGTAGAAAATGGGAGCCCACAGTTCTTCAAGATCCTCTAGATATTTTCTTTTGTTTCAGTACAACTGTTTTCACTTAACCTTCTTATGTCTGAGATAGAAAGAGCTTCAGCCTTGCAAGATCAGGTGTATAGGGTTTCTCAGGAGACATTGTAGCTGTTCTGATAAGGTAAGAGCTATGCATTCTTAATTCAATTTAAACTAATGATATCAAGACCATTTCTATGCTGCCTGCTCTCAGTATTCATTTAATCAGCTTGAATTCTGATTGCAGACAGTGCTATAACCTGGCTCGTGGCCTGCACTGATCAGGTTTCACCAGAAGAGATTGGGAGATACCACCCAGCAAAACAAGACACATAGCTGGCTATATACAGGGAAGAAATGGAACATTAAAAAACCCTCTCCCAAACAAATGTACTTGCCATGTGTGAAGCTGTTGGGTTTCTTTACTTAGCAAATTATTCCAGGCAGAGCAATAAATTCTCAAATTGGCTCAGCCTGGGACGGGCTGTGTTGTTTGGGACCTCTTGCAGCGTCCACACGAGGCGCTGGATGTTTATCCTCACAGCCATCCACATTTGTTTGTGTATCTGTCAGATCTTCTGTGCATCACGCTGGGGGCAGCCAGAGGACACAGGGAAACCAGAGCAGGGGATTCTCTGGGGGCTCGATTTATGCCAAGTGTTGAAGTTGCCTTTCCCGTGCAGATCGCAGGAGACAGCTCCCGTGTCGGACTCCCTGACTGTTGGTGCTGTCACTGGTGCATCGTTCCCCAGGCACCTAAACCTTAGCTCACCGAGGGCTTGGCTGCCTCTTAACATCATTACAAATCCTGGTGATGCCCTTGCAGATGTTTTTAATCCTGACAGATTCTCCAGCTCCCAGAAACTGTCCTCTTTGTCAAAACCTTGTTCTTCTTCATCTGGTCTGTCTTAGAATTCAAAGTATCAGCAGACAACGCAGAGAGCAGCCCAGAGGAAGTGCCTGTCTCTTTCTCCAGCCTGGTCCACCACACCACGGTGACCTAACTCAGGCTTCTCTGTAAACTTCCCTCTAGGTTATGAACTTCCATGCAAAGCACTGTCTGAAGCTGGACATTGTGACTGCCTGTGACTGCCTGTGACTGCTGCACTGATGGATGTGTTGCTTCTGCTACCCTGCCTGTTTGATGCCCACTTAGGTGTTGCTGCCCAGAGAACTGAATGTAGCAGAGACAGCTCTTTTGGTAACTGCAACTGCTTTATTTGTGACTAGGTAAATCAATGTCAGGGCTAGCTTTTGCTGGCAGGTATGAATGCTGCCCCTAGCTAAGGAAGGGCTGGGAAATGAAAGTAAGTTCAAAGTAAAGCTCTTTACCAGGGCCCTTGTTCCTCCTTCTCAGTCTGTAGCTCCTTCCTCAGCCTTCTGCTGAGAGCATTTAACATAATCCAAGTGAATTATGTCCTTGGCTCCATCACTTAGTTACTCCCCCTCCATGCAAAGCATTATGTCAAAACCCCTCCGCCTAAGGCTTTCTGCTGTCCCTTGTGGCTTCCTGCAGATCTCTGTGCTATCATTTATCTCATCCAGTGCTCCTTAACCCTCCTCCATTTCAAATGTCTAACTGTGCACTATGGGACAAGACTTCATCCTTCCAGTCTTTACCTTACCCACTCCCCAACCACCTTCACAGGAAATCTCACCAAAGCTTTTGTGACAGGAGTCTCAGTCTCCTACTCCTGGGATAGGAAAAGCCAGGAAAGAGGTTTTTCTTCCAAAGTCAAGTCTTCAGTAACATGAAGCTCCTCCATCATGCACTAATTTCCACTGAAACAAAACCATTCCCTCCTTACCTGGTGATTCATTCCTTTGTCAAAATTCTACCTTGCTTTTATTCCTCCTTGTGCTGGCTGGGATTTTGTGATTTCCCCCCAGATATCCTAATATTTATTATCTGTTCCTGGTGGTATAGCTTGGAGTTTTCTAGGATAGATTTTGAGGTGTCTTTTTTTTTTTTTTAATTTCTGGAAGTGGGTTTGGGTTGTTGTTTTTTGGTTTTTTTGTTTTTTTTTTAAACTCTCGTAACACTCAAAGATTTGTAGTTTAATAGCATGTACATATGGCCACGAGAAAATGAGTTAGTGTGGCCCCCCTGGCTTATTGCTGTGGCACTGAGTTACTTAACTTCCCTGACATAAAATAGCTCATTTTATTTTATGCTTGCAGCAGGCTAGGAAGATGTAAGTGACTGCCTGCAGCAATTGCTTTCATGTTGCTCAGCAGTAAAGTTGCAACGACCCAGACTATGGCGTCTGCTCACTCATACCCTGAACCAGCTTTATCAATATACTTTCTTGATTTGTTTCATAGCTTATGGATGGGTCCTACATAGCTAAATCACGGAGGGAGCACCACACTGATGGCTCTGGTGGCTCTGCAGAAGCACAGCTGATGAGTAGCTGTGCTACAGATTGTAATTTTTGAGTTGAACGTGTGTAGAATCACAGAATCGTAAGGTTGGAAGTGACCTCAAAGATCATCTAGTTCCAACCTCCTGCCATAGGCAGGGACACCTCCCACTAGCACAGGTCACTCAAGGCCTCCTCCAACCTGGCCTATAACACCTTCAGGCAGGGAACAGCCACAACCTCCCTCAGCAGCCTGTGCCAGTGTCTCATCACCCTCACTGCAAAGAACTTCCTTCTAATATCCAGTTTCAGTCTCCCTTCTGCCAGTTCAAACCCATTGCCCCTTGTCCTGTCATTACAAGACCTTGTCAATAGCCCCTCCCCAGCCTTCCTGTAGCCCCCTTCAGATACTGGAAGGCTACTATAAGGTCTCCTGGAAACCTTCTCTTCTCCAGACTGCAGATCCCCAACTCTCTCAGCCTGTCCTCAGAGCAGAGCTGCTGCAGCCCTCTGACCATCTTGGTGGCCTCCTCTGGAGCTGCTCCAACAGTTCCATGTCCTTCCTGTGCTGGGGACTCCAGTACTGCACACAGGACTGCAGGTGGGGTTTGAGGAGAGCAGAGCAAAGGGGCAGAACCCCCTCCCTTGCCCTGCTGCCCACACTGCTCTTGCTGCAGCCCAGGACTCAGCTGGCTGGCTGGGCTGTACTCGCTCTGCTGGCTCACTATATAATAATAATATAATTTTGTTACTGGGTCCAAGTCAATTCTGGGGAAGATTTTGCCCTAATTTTAAAACCTTTCCCTCCTACCAGGGATGCACAAAGCAGGTGAGGATTGGGTAATTGATTTTTCAGAGGATGCTGCTCAGTAGTGTGCTGGAGAGGCTCACGTGTAAGTGCAGCAATTCAGACAAGCAGATGTACCTCCAAAGCAGGACAATGCATTTGCTTGTTAGCAGTCAGGCTTTAACAGTTCAGCTGCATGCACATATTCCTCCACTTCAAGAACCACATCTTCAAGCTTTTTAATTACTGAAATTCACAGTGAAATTCATGAAGCCTGACTTTTGAGTAATAGCTTATCATTAGTGAGGTTGTTCTCTGAGTACAAGCACAGTGCTCAGAGATAACCTGGCACAGACAGTTACACTCCACAGCATGCCACAGCAGGGCAGGGCTATTGCAGAGGCCCCTGAGCAGAACACTTAGTGCCTATGTGCTGGCCTCCGGGCTAAGGGTTAAAAGCATTGCTGGGATAGTTGAGCAGTGAGGTTGCCATCCCAGTGCTACAGCAGGAGAACTGAGCAAAGTCTTTGCCTTTACTTATGAAATAAATGAGTTATCCAGGGATCAGCTCTGTCATTTGATGCATGTTACATGTTCCTAAGAGATGTCAGGTAGGGAAATTCCCCATGCACAGTGATTTGTAAGCTACAGGAAGAAGTTGGAATGCTTCATTCTGTAAATGAGGGGAGGGAGGGAGGAAAATGCTTTTTAAAAACAGCCTTTCCAAACTCCTTTTAAAGGTCTTCACTGCAGCAAATTATACACATGTATACACACAAATCCTTTGGCCAGCTTGCACACACACATGCTTGGCCCATTAGTGTCAGTGGTTGGCATCATCACCATGTCTGACATCCAGCTCAGCTTCCCACAAGCTGGAAGCACCAGGGTTATGGTGCTTCTCAATCCTGGATTGTGAAGGTTTGGGAGTTACCCACCCCCCCATACTTTGTAAAACTGACCCAGACTAGCACTCAGTCGGCTGGAAGTTAAATGATGAAGCTCTATTTACAGCTTTGCACAATGTACAGCAGATATTTACACTATATACACAATATTTACAGAAATATACAAGTAAAAGGTAATACAGCAACACAACTCCCCTCCCAGAAATCAGAGACCCCAGGAGGGGCTCCCAACCACCCTTCCACCTTCTCCCCACCCCTGTACCTTACCCCAAGGTTTGCCTTATGTGCAAGGTAAATTAGGAGGATCGGCCAGGAGGGGTTAGAAGAAAAGTAGTTAGTGAGGATTAATCAGCAGAGGAGCCAGAGCCCAGAAGCTGCTAGATCGCCCCAGCAGCTCCTGTTACGGAGCCCCAGCAAGCGACAGAGAGAGACTCACTTATCTGTTGTTTTGGTTAGTATTCCCAAACAATTCTCCAGCAAGCGTATGACTGAAGTAGGCATCATGATGTTTTCCTTTCACAGCCTATAGTATAATTTTCTCCATTAAAATATTCCAATTAGCCTCAAACCAGCACATGGATTCAACTAACCCCCTGACCCTCTCTACTCTTTATTGTTGGTGTGTGTTACAGTTTCAAAAATTTAGAACAAACCTCAGAATTTAAAGGAACCACACTACACAGATCCACAGTCACAGAAAATGCTTTTTGTGAAGCCAGAGACGGCTCAGCTCTGGTCTCTGGGGCAGTGCTTGCATGTTGTTTTAGCAAAAGGCTGGCAAGGGGGGATGAGAGGGCTGGGAGGGCATGAGCAAAGGAGGGCTGCTCCTGGTGTCGTCCATGTCTCCACTGCCTCATGTTGGGCGAGGCTTTGCCTCAGCTTCACAGCCTTTAGAACACCTACAGGTGCCCTGTTCCCTGTTGCTGAGATAAATGACAGGATGAAGGGCAGCCACAAACAGTATTCAAAGTAAGAGAAGGTGATTTTTTTGGCCAGGAAAGGTGAACAAACAGGGGGTCTGAAGTTTGTGTCGCTTGTTCCTGTGAATAGACAGAGCAGTGACACATACACACCTATAACCAGACTGTACAGTGTTATTTCAACAGCAACATGACACCAAACTGACACCGTGTAGGATAAATAAGGCTGCTGCTGAAATGCTGCTGTACTGTCAGCAGGAGTGGAGCCCATGGCTGGCCTGGGGCAGGGTTGTGTGTGGGCAACTCTGCCAGGCTGGGGCACCAGTGTCCTACCCAGAACGCCAGAACTGCTGGGACCTCACTGAGGGCTGCTGAGGCAGAATTAGAGGGAGAGTGATTTAAAACATGTCTGCAGTGTTTGCAATTAATGCTGCTAGAGTTGTTGAATAGGAAAACAGGAGCTGTCTCTGCTCCTGAGATGCAGACTTGTATCTCCCATGCCCAGCTTAAGCCACATAAATCCGTTTTAAATCTTAGACACCACCAAACTTTAGGCTCAACTGATGAAAACCAGGACAGCTAATGATAGGAAGCAGAAACAGCATAGTGCAGCTCTCCCTTCTGCAAAAGTCTCTGTTTTCACCTTCTTTCCCTGCACGGTTCCCACTGTAATGCAATCCAAAAGAAAATCTCAGGTGTATTGGAGAGCACAAATGTTACTCTAGTGCTGTAAGGGCTTTTCAGGCGAAATCCCTGTAAGAAATTAGTTAGGGGATTAATTTGCTAATAGTGTGAAAGACATCTTCAGAGGTCTTTTAGAGATGTCTTCGGATATCTTTTAACTTTGTACCCAAGTAGGTGAGCAGAGGACTTGACTTTGGCAGAATTTGCAAGTTTGCCACTCGATTAATGCAGAGTATGACCAAGCCATACACTGTGAACAGGCGTGAGATGAGAGAGAAATCTCCCTCCTCCCAGAACTTGAGCATTTTCACTTGATCTGGCAAAACCTTCAAGCATGACTGCAGCCTCCAAGCCAGCCAGCCAAAGCCCAGATTCTCTGGCCATGCTCAGCCCAGAGAGTCTGACTCTGATTCACCTTGCAGAAGGTGTTAGAATCATAGAATGGTAAGGTTGGAAGGAACCTCAAAGATCATTTAGTTCCAACCCCCTGCCATAGGCAGGGACACCTCCCGCTAGTACAGGTCACTCAAGACCTCCTCCAACCTGGTCTTGAACACCTCCAGGGAGGTTGTGGAGCACAGAATCACCCAAAGTGATAAAAGATTGTGTTGGGTGATTCTGTGCTCCACAACCTCCCTGGGCAACCTGTGCCAGTGTCTCACCACCCTCACTGCAAAACAACTTCTTCCTAACATCCACTTTCAATCTCCCCTCTGCCACTTTAAACCCATTGCCCTTTGTCCTGTCCTTGCAAGACCTTGGCAATAGTCCCTCTGCAGCCTTCCTGTAGCCCCCTACAGATACTGCAAGGCTACTCTAAGGTTTCCTAGAAGCCTTCTCTTCTCCAGACTGCAGATCCCCAACTCTCTCAACCTTTCCTCAGAGCAGAGCTGCTGCAGCCCTCTGAGCATCTTGTTGTCTTGTGTCTTCTTCACATCATAGCATACGATGATCTGGGCAAAGTCTATGCAGACCACCTGGTTTTCAGTCATGAATATGTCCTTAGGAGCAACAGCTGTTTGGTTAACTTGGAAAGTGACCTGGTATTCAGACCTAGATATTGACTCCTACATTCAACAGGACCAGTACAAGTAGTGGTACTTAGTGCAACAAACCCTAAGTGAGGAAAAAATACTCAAACGTATTTTTTTGGTCTTGTAAGTGGTTGGTAACGGTCAATGTTTGTGATGATATTCATGGAATCATAGAATGGTAAGGTTGGAAGGGACCTCAAGGATCATCTAGTTCCAAACCCCTGCCATAGGCAGGGACACCTCCCACTAGTACAGGTTACTCAAGGCCTCATCCAATCTGGCCTTGAACACCTCCANAAGGGTTTAAAATTTTGGAGGCACTGGCACATGGAGGTGCACATGGTGCAAAGGAAAAAAAAAAGGCTGTTTCTTCTCAGAACTTACCACCTTTCTGTTTGAGCCATCACACCTGAGTATTTCCAGCATAGGTACTGCTATGTAAGAGACACTTTCTTCAGCCATGTCCACCTTCATCTGCCCCTTCTCTAGCAGATCACGGCTGTGAATTCTCTGCAGTCTGCTCTCAGTTTGGCAATCACTGTCAGCTGCACCACACAGCTTTGTGTGGTCAGCAAACAGTTGCTGAGTTCTGTACCAAAACTAATGAACTAATTTCTATGGAACCAAAGTTTTATTCCATGTGCTCTGTATTTCGTATTGGAAAGTTTTGTTGTTGATGGAAAGCTACTTAAAATGCAATTAAAAAAAAAAAAGGTCACATTTTGCTGTTATTTATGAGGCTTTTGTTTCACACTTTGGTGTGAGGTCTGTGGTTTCTAGTCTAGACCATCCAAGTGTGAAAACTCTGTTTATGTATTCGTCTCCTAGGTGCTTAGGGCTGGCTTGGATGAGTGCATAAATCAGGCAGTGGTTTGTCATATTTCTTCCTGTTCTCTAAAAAGCAAATGCCCTTGTGATTAGAGCGGGCTAAAAAAATGTCCTAATATTGCACTTTTGGATCTCAATGCTATTGTATCATAATGCTCCAGGGTGTGATAGTCTGGATGGGTAAACATTAATCACTCTTCACTGGACCAGTTTTCTGGAAGCAGAGTTAACAGCAACCATGCACGGGGCTGAAGAAGTAAAAGCAGAGCCAGAAGATCCAGAGGATTGGTGTTCCTTCCTACCCAGCACTTGTGAGGTACATCTCGGGGACTGTGCCTGTTGCTGGTCCCTAATTTAAGGAAGGCAAGCTAAGACTGTTATAAAGATATTTTACATAGTTGTAACCTGAGTCTGCAATTAAGCTCATCTGATGTGATCTGTGTATAAATTAAACATGTGTTAGTTCTTCCAGGCTGTTTTTAGCCAATGGAAAGAGGACAAGGCTTGACTCAGTTGATGTCTTAGATGGAAGGAAGTTACCTCTTTCTCTGGTGACAACAGAGGGGGATTAAATGGGTGCCTATAACTAGAAATGTGACTCTGGGACACTTCAGGTTAGGTGGGGTGCACCCTGCCCTTATTGACCCAGAGCTCCCTTTTGTCTCATAGATGATAGTTCATTCTTTTTTTCTTCCTCTTCTGAACACCATAACCTTACCATTTGTGGTTTTTCCTTCAAATTTAAAACCAGTAAACCAGTGCAGTGGCAATGTCATTTTGACTTTGAAAGTAAGAAGACACATTCCTAACGCTTTCTATGTGTCTCCTTCCCAGTAGCCTCAGGTTTTGACCAGTCAGGATAGGCAGTATGTGTCTTCTCTTGCACAAGAAAAATCCCTGGCTTTTTGGTTATGTGTTTAAGTGCTGTCAGTACCACATGGTGTGTTGATGATACCGATTTCTTTATGTTCTATTTTCCTCGTGTCAGGATAACAAACAAAACTGACCCTTCCACAATGGATTCTCCTCTCAAGAGAGCACTAGGAATTGCTTTGTAGAACCAAAGTTTCTGGAGAAAACTAAACCAAACAAAAAACCAAACCAAACCAAACAAAAAACCCCCAAACAAAACCCAAACAAAACCCAACAAACAAAAAAAAAACCCAACCACCAAAACAAACAAGTCAACAAACCAACCAAACCAACCCAACCCCCAAAAAAACCCAACAAAAAACCCCCACAAACAAACAAACAAACACACAAACAAAACCCCCAAAAGCCCCAAAACATCAAAAACAACCCCATCTCTGCAGGCTATTTATTAACTGTTTATTTGTGTTAATATCTGGGATCTGTTAAAAACCTGATTACACAGAGCCTTGAGCAGTTTTCTCTAGGTAACCCCACTTTGAGCTGAGATTCGGACTAGATGGTCTGCAGATGCCTTCCAACCTCTGGCAGCCCATGAAATGACATGAGAGCCAAAAGGAGTTGCAGGGTGAGTGGAGAGAATGGTTGAAGGGTTCGTTTGTGACAGTGAGTAAGTGTGTGATGGTTTGGGAGTTCCCTGCCCCTCCCACACTATGAAATCACCCAGACTAGACTCAGCCAGCTGGAAGTTAAGGACTGAAGCTCTATTTACAGCTTAGCACAAGCAGATCTATACACAATAGACAGGAACAGTTACAGAGACAGACAAGTCAAAGGTAATACAGAAACTCGATGCCCCTCCCAGAAATCAGAGTCCTCAGGAGGGGCTCCCAATCACCCTTCTACCTTCCTCCCACCCCTCTGCCTTACCTCATGGTCTGCCTTACGTGCAGGGTGAGCTTGGAGGATGGGCAAGGTGGGTTAGAAACAGAGTGATGAGTTCAGTTACACAGCAGAAGCCCAGCAGACACAGCAGCTCCCAGAGAGAGAGACTCTATCTTATCTGTATTTGTTTCCTTGTTCTTATCCATCTCAGCAAGCCTATGATTGCAGCAGACATCACCAGTGTCTGCTTTTCACAGCCTATCATCTAATCTTTTTATTAAAATATTCCAACTAGCCTCAAACCAGCACTAAGCGTCTTCATGGGAAGGAGGCAACAGTCACTAAGAAGGTTTTTTGGGGAGGAAGAGAAGTATATAATGACCAGGAGTGGAAGTAAGACAATTCAAGTGAGAAAAAAAAAAAAGTAAAATGAGGGGAGAAAGAAAACTTCTGATAGTAAATTAACTATCACTTAATATATCTTTGGCTGTCTTCCCAGGAGGCAAGATTTAGCCAAACCTGAGCTACCTTTTTGTTAAGTATAAGTTATCCACCCTAGTGCAGCAGGTTCGCTTGGATTGTCTTACACACTTTGTTTATTCCTAAATATTGAAGGGCCTAACTTTGATATTCCTAAATATTGAAGGACCAAAGACAATAGAATTACATATAGGAAGGATGATTTGTTCAGGCTGTTGCAGATCTGTGCAGTTTCATTAAAGCTTCACATTGAGCTTTACTCCTTAAGGATGCTCTTTATGGTTGCCAAATCTGCCTGCTGATGTTGTCTTTCTTTCCATTGAGGGCTGACCTATGTGTAAATGGAAGGGAAATGGAAGTAATGAAAGTAAGATTGCTTCAGCACCCACTCATGGATGGGCACTGGAGTGTAACTCTGTGATGCAAAGGACAGTGTGCAGTGCCTGGGAATAGCATCTGTGCTTTGCAAGAACCCTCCCTGATGAGGTTTGTCTTTCACAAAAGATGGTCTGTCTCATATCTGACAAAAGAAAATACACTGTTAAGATTTTTAAAAGTTCTGAAGTTACTGTTCTGACACAAAGATAATTTACAGCTTGGAATCATCCCTGAAGGTTTTACTACAGTATAGTAGAGTGATTTTCCCCACGACGCTGCTGTACACTGTTCCCAAGTGGACATCCTGTGATCTGCTAGGAAAAAAACCCAAATGATTTGTGGAGTGTATCTAACTGTCCACATGAATATTAACATGGTGTTGCCTGGCTTCATGTGGGCACTAAAGCTGCTTTCAGAACTCTTGAGGTCAACTGAGACCACAGTGGAACCTATGAATGTTAATGAGGCTGAAGCTGGATAAGGAATTGGCTGGATGGTTGAACCCAGAGGGTGGTGATCAAGGGCACAATGTCCATCTGGAGACCAGTGACAAGTGGTGTCCCTCAGGGGTCAGTGCTGGGACCAGTGCTGTTTAACATCTTTGTCAGTGACATGGACAGAGGAATGGAGTGCACCCTCAGCAAGTTTGCAGATGACACCAAGCTGTGTGGCACAGTCGACTTGCTAGAGGGCAGGGATGCCATCCAGAGGGACCTGGACAGGCTGGAGAGGTGGGCCCAGGCCAACCTGATGAAATTCAATAAGGCCAAGTGTAAGGTCCTGCACCTGGGTAGGCACAATCCCAAGCACAAATCCAGGCTGGGTGGTGAATGGCTGGAGAGCAGCCCTGAGGAAAAGGACCTTGGAGTCTGGGTTGATGAAAAGCTCAACATGAACCTGCA